>JBBMOC010000509.1:0-30000 GCA_037975185.1 Centropyge bicolor
TCTCTCTCTCTCTCTCTCTCTCTCTCTCTCTCTCTCAGGGAGGTTATAACTTGTCATCCATATCTGACTCCATGGCGATGTGCACCAGCATGTTGCTAGGAGATCTTCCTCCCTCCTTGATGACGCCCCTCCCCCCTCCCCATCACAGCGCCATGGCGACCATCAATGAGGTCATCAAACACCACGCCCCCTATTGGAGATCACTGAGGATACACAGTCAGTCCAGGATTTCATCCATTTCATGTTTATTATATTTCTTTGGTTTCCATTTTGTTTTTTATTTTTCTAACTTACTGTGATTTCTTTCAGTCTCTGAGTCTGTGCGGGCGTCCCTACCTTCCCTGAAGCATCGTGGGAAACGTAGTTCTCAAGGAAAAGGCCGGAAGTCAAAGCAGAGTAGTGCAGACAAACCACCGCTGCCCTCTACAGGACAGGAGGACACAATGGTAAGGCACCGTGCTTTTTTACGACTCATGTCAGAATAAAGAAGAGACTGAAATCAGACTTTTGATTCCTATTTGTTGTTGTCATCCAATCAGACGGAGCGCAGTGTGGCACAGCTCACACAGGGATTGGCCGGTTTGAACATCAGTCAATCCTCAGCCAACGGCACTCCTGCTACATCCACCCCGGTGGGCGGGGCCAGGCCAAAGGTCCGCCTCAGCCTGGAGCAGGTCGCCTGTGAGGATGAAGTGAAGGTGGAGTCAGCTGAAGTGACACCTCAGCAGAGCCAATCAGCAGAGAGCACGCTGCCGCAGACTCAGGTGAGCAGAAGTCTGATGCTTTTTGTCGTGTTGAAGTCAGCGGGTTTGAAATGCAGCTGAAAGCGTGTCTGACAGGAAGGTCACATGGCCGCGGGGCAGGTCAGCATCAAAGATACGTTATGATGTCAGATTTCCTGTTTGACATTTCTGGATACAAAACTAACAGGTTGGTTCCATGAGGAGGTCATGTGACACACATTCAGGAGGCTAACGTTCAGTAGCCTCATTAGCTCGTCCTGTGACAAGCAAACGAAATATAAAAAAATGAGTCAAACATTATTCTGCTGAGTCACTGCCAGAGGCTGTCTGTCCTCCTCTGACCAGACACACAGACTTCATATAACTCATGTCTTACAGATTTGTCTATCTTATTAACCCTTTGCAGGCTGTTGCCGTGGCAGCATCAGAGTCGGTTGCCGCTGGAGATGAGGCTGCTGGTGGCGTGGGAGCAAGGCCAGAGGCAGAGGGAAGCCGTGATTGGTCTCTGGAGCTGATGTGTGCCGGACAGAGCGATGTCAGATGTTATTTCATTTAATAATCATGAATTCAGACAAACTTCTTCCTGTGGCACTGACCTGTCTGTCTGACTGACTGTCTGTTTGTCTGTCTGTCTGACTGTCTGTCTGTCTGTCTGTCTCACTGACTGACTGACTGACTGACTGTCTGTCTGCCTGCCTGACTGTCTGACTGACTGACTGTCTGACTGTCTGTCTGTCTGTCTGTCTCACTGACTGACTGACTGACTGTCTGTCTGTCTGTCTGTCTGTCTGACTGACTGACTGACTGTCTGACTGACTGTCTGTCTGCCTGACTGACTGTCTGTCTGACTGTCTGACTGTCTGTCTGTCTGTCTGTCTGTCTGTCTGTCTTTCTGTTGACTGTCTGTTTGTCTGTCTGTCTGACTGTCTGTCTGTCTGTCTGTCTGTTTGTCTATCTTTCTGTCTGACTGTCTGTCTGTCTGTCTGACTGTCTGTCTTTCTGTCTGACTGTCTGTTTGTCTGTCTGTCTGTCTGTCTGACTGTCTGTTTGTCTGTCTGTCTGTCTGACTGTCTGTCTGTCTGTCTGTCTGTCTCACTCACTGACTGACTGACTGTCTGACTGTCTGTCTGACTGACTGTCTGACTGACTGTCTGACTGACTGTCTGTCTGACTGACTGTCTGACTGACTGTCTGTCTGTCTGACTGTCTGACTGACTGTCTGTCTGACTGACTGACTGACTGTCTGTCTGACTGACTGACTGTCTGTCTGTCTGACTGACTGTCTGACTGTCTGTTTGTCTGTCTGATTGTCTGTCTGTCTGTCTGACTGTCTGTCTGTCTGTCTGTCTGACTGTCTGTCTGTCTGTCTGACTGACTGTCTGTCTGACTGACTGTCTGTCTGTCTGACTGTCTGACTGTCTGACTGTCTGTCTGTCTGACTGTCTGTGTGTCTGTCTGTCTGACTGTCTGACTGTCTGTCTGTCTGTCTGTCTCACTGACTGACTGACTGTCTGTCTGCCTGCCTGACTGACTGTCTGTCTGTCTGTCTGTCTGTCTGTCTGACTGTCTGTCTGTCTGACTGTCTGTCTGCAGGCCCCTCTGTATGTGGTGGACCCTCTCTCCTGGTGTCCTCACCTGGATGCTGTGAAGCCCCTCCCCTCCTCAGGTGTGGATGTCTTCCTGCCGTGTCAGGACTGCGACTCTGATGCTGAGAACTGGATCTGTCTCACCTGTTACCAGGTGACCTGTCACGTCACTCGCTCTGTTTCAGCTGTTGCGCTGCTGATGCAGTGGAAGTGTCTCACCTGTCCTCCGTCTCACCTGTCCCAGGTGTACTGTGGTCGTTATGTTAACGAGCACATGGTGGCTCATGGCGTGGTATCTGAACACCCGATGGTTCTGAGCTTCTCTGATCTGTCGGTCTGGTGCTACCTGTGTGAGGCCTACGTCCACAACCAGGTAACACTCGGCTCATGTTTGAATTTAGATTATAATTCTCTTCATGAGAGAAGAGTTCCTGTAGAAACAGAATGTGAAAAGCCATGATAAACTATAAACATATACCAGATAAAAATGTCCCAGAATATAGAGAAAATAATGAACCTGCTTTAAGGTGAGCAGTGCAGGTGATGCTGTCATGAACAAACAGGTGAGTGTCTGTGAGTGTGAGGCTGCACACGACACACAGTAAACACCAACATTCAAATAGAGTCGAGAGGATTTACTGAGACACAGTTGGACAAACTGCTGTGTGTTCTGGTCCACACTCCAGAGTCTGAAGTTTACTCAGAGTTTTTTTTTATCGTTCCAAGTCCAAAAGGACAAACACAGGTAAAGGAGGAGAATAACGAGTCCAGCAGCTGAAAACCACAAACAATCCAATAATAAGAGATGAAATGAGAATGATGCAGAACTTCTACTCGTGTCTCTAATAAAGCTTCAGGTTCGTCTGAAGTTCACATGACGCTCCATCAGTTTGAATCTTTTACACTGTCTTTAACTGCTGGAGCATCATATGAGCCTCAGATTCACTATTATATATTTTATGACTCTAGTCGTTGTTTTACATAAACTGCAAACATTTATTTTCCATCTTTGTTTTTTCTGTGTTCAGATTCTGTTTGAGGCTAAAAATGCTGCTCACTGCGCCAAGTTTGGAGAGGAGATCCCTCCATGGAGCTGAGAGGAGGTGGTGATGAGAGGAGGAGGAGGAGGAGGTGAGAGGAGGAGGAGGTGATGAGAGGAGGTGGTAATGAGAGGAGGAGGAGGATGAGATGAGAGGAGGAGGAGGAGCTGAGAGGAGGTGGTGATGAGAAGAGGAGGAGCTGAGAGGAGGTGGTGATGAGAGGAGGAGGAGCTGAGAGGAGGTGGTGATGAGAGGAGGAGGAGCTGAGAGGAGGTGGTGATGAGAGGAGGAGGAGATGATGAGAGGAGGGTGACTATGTTAAAACCTGCAAACTGTCTCTGTTCTTCTTTTTCTATCTCTCTTCCTTCAGTGTGATTGGACTCTTGAGTGCATCGTCATGGAAACCACAGCCGACAGCAGTGTTGATCTGTGGGAAACGTAGTGACGTCTGCCCCCTCCCAACTGCCAAAAACGAATTTCAAACAAATGAAGAAGTGATGTTTTTATTTTGCTGCTAAACTTCATGATCGTCTTCATCAGACTGAAAATGTTCCTGATCACCAGCAGTTTGATGGAGTTTCAGTTAACTGGACAAAAAGAGGCGTGTGATTGAGAAGAGAAGAAGATGATGTCACCAACAGGCCACGCCCACAAACAGCCGCACAAACACTCTCTTTTTTGTTCTTTCTGAATTTTAGGCTTGATGTGCCGTCTGATAATTTATTTGGTGTAAATATTTGATGTTTTCTATTTTCCTTTATCTCAAACTGTTGGTTCTTTAAAATGTGTTCAGCTGTGAGTCACATGTGGTTCGTCAGCAGTTTTATGACTTCAAAGTTTAGAAAGCTTAAGACGTTTTTGACACCAAAAATCCAGTCAAATAGTTTGTCAGAAACAATAAAACACTTCATGTTTTATCTCCTCATATTGTCTTTCTGTTGTTGCTTCTGTCTTTACTGCAGTGCTGAAGTACAAGAGAAGTACTAGTACCACAGTGCTGAAGTACAAGAGAAGTACTAGTACCGCAGTGCTGAAGTACAAGAGAAGTACTAGTACCGCAGTGCTGAAGTACAAGAGAAGTACTAGTACCACAGTGCAGAAATACTGCGTTCATAATCTTACCGAAGTAAAAATACACAAGTATGAAGATGAGAATATACTCACAGCACCACAGGTGAAGAATGACAACAGCCCCTTTCAGAAGAAATTATATTATTGATGTGTTCATCAGTTTAGTGTCTTTATATCCTGCTGGGAGTTTCATCTGTAATAATACGTCGCAGTAATATGAGATATAACTATGTCCAGTTTAACATTTACATTTTAGCTATGAACTCATCAGCAGGAAGAAAAGGTTGAATATCAGGTACTGAATTCACATCGATGCTGGATTCTGTTGTTCAGACTCAGTGAGCTGTTTCATTGCTGCTGACTCTTCTTCCTGCTGCAGTTCGTCGGTCCGCCCGCAGGTGGCGCCGTGTCAGGAAAGAGAAACAGACTGGATTGAATCAGTGTGTCGATCCTCTGCAGATGTTTGTTGTGTTTTCATACAACCGTTTTTATCTGTTTCAATCACAAATGGAAAGATTAATATGGAGGAAGCAGCTTCACATCCGGGGACCTGCGAGCTGCTCCCTCCTCCTCCTCCTCCTCCTCCTCCTCCTGCCCGCATCCGCATCCGTCCGCTCCTCCATCCTCATCCTGCAGGCAGACAGACAGGCAGAGAGACAGACAGGTGAACCTGCAGCTGCTCGGTTCAGTTTCAGTTGATGGACGCGTTTCTGATCTCAGGTCAGTGACGTTTCTCTTCAGACAAGACCTGCTTTGAAACGGTAGGTGTGTGTGTGTGTGTGTTCGGTCAATGACATGATGACGTAACCGTCCGTTGTTTGTCTGGTGTCCGGATGCTGGTTGATGTTTGTTGACAAACATGAATAAACGTCTTCATGTGTCTGAACCAGAAACAGAAATGTCACATTTCATCTGATCCACGACAGTAACTGAGTACTTTTACTACAGGTACTCTCTTCAGATACTTGTACTTTATTCACGTTTTCATTTCATGATTCTTCATTTTTCTGCTCGGCTACATTTAATTTAATTTATTTAATTTTAACTGAAACTAAGACTGAACTGAATAATTTATTAAGAAACTACAAAACCACAGACAGAAAATGAGCTCATTGACATTTAGATGTTTTTTAGAGTTTATGACGTAGATCTGATCATTTTATTAAAGTGTTATATTAACCCGTCTCTCTCTCTCAGTCATGTCGGTGTCGCCCGCCCTCGCCGACCTGTCCCGTCTCTATCAGACAGAGTTTGTTCGCAGTGCCCGGGCCGTCGGCGTCCTCTGGGCCGTCTGCACTCTCTGCTTCGCCATCATCCAGGTGGTGGTGCTGGTGCAACCGTCCTGGATTGGCACCGCAGATAGCCGCCACCAGGGGGCGGGACCGGCCCCACCCAGCGGTACCCTGGGACTGTTCGAGGTCAGAAACTTGAAGCTGACATGAGCTGGATTAGCTTCGACAAAATCAGTGGAAATGAGAAGCTGCTTTTATTTACTTCTGTCTGAAATCTACGTTGTTTTAAGGATCACTTACCCTGTTGGTCTCTGTCCCTGCTTGTCTGTCTCTGCTTGTCTGTCCCTGTTTGTCTGTCCCTGTTTGTCTGTGTGTTGTCAGGTGTGTGTGGAGTCAGACTGGCCCGTCCCGGACTGTCGTGGTGGTCTGTCCACTCTGTCTCCTCTGCCGTCCTTCCAGTCGGTGGCAGTGTTGGTGGGAGTGTCACTGTGGGCCGTGTGGACCAGCGTCCTCTGTCTCTGTCTTTTCAGGTTCTGCAGCGCTGCAACCGTCTACAAGATCTGTGCGTGGCTGCAGCTCACTGCAGGTCAGTCACTGCTTCCACTGGTTCCACTGGTTCAGCCGGTTCCACTGGTTCAGCCGGTTCCACTGGTTCAACTGGTTCCACTGGTTCAGCCGGTTCCACTGGTTCCACTGGTTCCACCGGTTCAGCCGGTTCCACTGGTTCCACCGGTTCAGCCGGTGCCACTGGTTCCACCGGTTCAGCCGGTGCCACTGGTTCAGCCGGTTCCACTGCTTCCACTGGTTCAACTGGTTCCACTGGTTCAGCCGGTTCCACTGGTTCCACTGGTTCATGTGATAGAGTGTAAATTGTAAATTGGGTTAATGGAGAATAACAAGTTGTCAGACAGTCAACCTTTGAGGTGACCTGGTTCATACAGTTTGTTAATACAGCTCTTAATAAACCGTCCTGTTAAAGACTGGATTATGCTAAGCTAAGCTAATGCTGAGTGTCTGTTAAATAGAAAGATGTATGATGGAAACAGTCCAGTACAGACAAAGTAAAAACAAGCTCAGATAGCGACTGACTAGCGTTAGCATGTTCCTGGCTGACTAGCATGTTAAGTCTTAGCTTGTTAGCTAAGGTCTGACCTGTTTAATACATGAATCAGCTGCAGAGTGTGTGAACAAACTGATCAGCTGTGATCTGAACTCTGCAGACGAGGTGAGAGAGTGAACCCATCATTCACTGCCTGTCTGTCTGCCTACCTGTCTATCTGTCTGTCTCCTCAGGTTTCTGTCTGGCGTTGGCTTGTCTTCTGTTCCCAGACTCGTGGGAGAGTCCAGAGATGAGAGCTCTGTGTGGAGACTCTGTGAGTATATGAGTCTCATTGTGAAACCAATGATGGATGAAGTACTCAGACACTTTACTGCAGTAAAAGTACCAATACCAAACTGTGACTCTGAGATGTGGAGAAGAAGGCGAAAGTAGCATCAAGTGACCCATCAATAATAACCAGATAAAGTTAAAGCAGGTGAGCAGGTGATTTTTAATATGTATATATAATATGTTACTGAGCAGTCAGACCAGGGGCCCCGACAGACCAGGGGCCCCGACAGACCAGGGGCCCTGACAGTGTGACTCAGACAAGTATGACAGCTGGTGTGCCACGAAAGTGCTCAGCAAGCTGTGTCACTGACACTGATCCTGCTCTTTGTCTCCAGGTGGGCAGTTTCTCTCCAGGGAACTGTTCGGTCCACTGGGCCTACATCCTGGCCATCCTCGGGGTACTGGATGCTGCCATCTTGGCCACGTTGGCCTTTGTCCTGGCCAACAGACAGGACGCCCTGCTGCCACCAGACACCAAGGAGGGTGAGGAGGGTTCGGGGCTGCTGGGGTCCAGTTAGCATAGAGTTAGCTTCAGGTATAGTTAGCTTAGAGTTAGCTTCAGGTACAGTTAGGTTAGAATTAGCTGTAGGTAGAGTTAGCATAGAGTTAGCTTCAGGTACAGTTAGCATAGAGTTAGCTTCAGCTACCAATAGCATAGAGTTAGCTTCAGGCACCTTTAGCCAGTGTTGTACCCGAACGCGTTCAAAGAACGTTCGTTCATGAACAAACTCATATTTTGGGTGAACGTGAACGTCCTGTTCATTTTTGCTTGATGAACGTTAAATTGTGAACGCACTCATTCTGCTGTTTCTTGAACGGCACTCTGATTTCGTTCAGATTACGTTCGTGCCAGATTTCAAGAGCCCTCGGCGAAAAACCAAGCTAAAACAGTAAAAACACATGGTAAACGACCATTAAAATGTCGCGGATAACCACCCGATCTGGCAACCGCAAGTCCTGCCTGTCGCTCTACCAACTTCGTCATCAGCGGTCGTCAGTCTCATCACAATTCACATGTGTGCAAGG
This sequence comes from Centropyge bicolor, assembly GCA_037975185.1. Classification (NCBI taxonomy): domain Eukaryota; kingdom Metazoa; phylum Chordata; class Actinopteri; family Pomacanthidae; genus Centropyge; species Centropyge bicolor. The sequence continues at coordinate 8,089 of JBBMOC010000509.1, forward strand.
AAGGAGGATGCGTTTACTGAGAAACTAATTCCCATACAGTCGGGAATTAGCTCGTAGCTCGTGGCAATGTAAAAAAAAAAAAAAAAAAAAAAAAAAGAACGAAATAGTTCATTTTGGGGAAGCATGAACTTTAGTTCACAATTTTGAATTATGAACGATGAACTGAACTAGTTCATTTTAAAAGGTTTGAACTGAACTTTGAACTAGTTCATATAGAAAGTGAACTTTCCCAACACTGCCTTTAGCATAGAGTTAGCTTCAGGTACCGTTAGCCTAGAGTTAGCTTTAGGAGTCCACTGAGCAGCACAAGCAGTGACCTTTAATCTGACAGATTATAATGTGACTCTGTGTGTGTGTGTGTGTGTGTGTGTGTGTGTGTGTGTGTGTGTGTGTGTGTGTGCGCAGTGACCACAGGGCTGCTGATGTCAGCGTAGAGTCGCCAGGTGAGTCTGTTCTTCTTCTACTGTCACTTTGTTTCTTTCAAACTTCACACAAACTCAAACTGTTTTCTTTCTTCTGTTTTCTCCTGTTTCATCATCATCAGAAGAGACAAATGTCAAAATGAGCCAGAAGAAGAATCCTCATCATCGTGGTTTCCTGGCAACCGTGTCCACCTTTGTTGTCAGGGTGAAGACAAAGAATGAAGAGGAGCAGAACACAGATTCAAACCCAGACAATCATCTGTGATAACATCAGTGAAGTCTTGATATGTTGAGCAGCTTCTGTGTAAAGAACCGACGCTTTGTTTGATTCTAGTTTTTTTCTCATCTACCGTGTTTTGTTTTCAGTCTGTCAATGCAGCTCCAGCATGAATAACAGAACACCCACAGCAGCTCTGTAGAAGTGACTTCCTGTCATGTGACTGCTTGTTATGTTTTAGCACAGCATCACTATTGATAGTGAATATTTTAATCTGTCGGTCTGAAATCACAGTTCGTGTCCATCTGCAGCTGTGGAGACAGGAAGACGAGGACACTGACAGGAGACAGACAAGGTGAAGGTGAAAGGAAAAAACAAGGGGGAGATGAGACCTTTCATTTTGTTCTCTGTCAACGTGGAGACGAACCACAAACAGAAGCTAATGTGAAACATGAGGTCTGAGCTTTACACACCGGCACTTGCTACACCCAGTTAGCTTTGAATTAGCTTATGGGTCCCCTTCACTGAGAATTACTGTCAACATCCAGTTAGCATCTGGGTCCAGTTAGCTCAGAGTTAGCTTCAGGGCCGGTTAGCTTAGAGTTAGCTTCTAGGTTCGGTAAAACTAAACTGACTACAGGTTGGACTTGGGATAAATCTCATAGCAAACACAGATCAAATCTTTGTGCTAAGCTAGGCTAAATATAGGGCTTGGTTTCCAGACAAGTTTATAATCATCTGTATGATCTGAACAAGAGGATTTCACTCAAATTTCAGTCTCCTGTCAGCATGACCTTTGACCTTTCAAGCACAAAAATAAAGTCCATGCAGTTTTTCCCTTCGCTGAGTCTTCCAGGGTCAGAGCTTCTGCTGTTTGTTGTTTCTTAGATAACGTTGCATCACAAGTGTTTTCGCCTGTTAGATTCAGTTTAAATGTTGGAAACGTTCAGATATTCTCGTATGCATGTTTAACTATATAGAACCAAGTTTTATCAACATGTATCATCTCAAAATGTGGATGTGACAAGTTTTTGAATTTGAATTTAAAATGATGTAAGTGTGGCAATAATTTAGTGCCAAATGAATTCCTAATGTCCAAAATGTAAAAAATCTTTTTCTTTGGACTTGACCAGAAGTTGCTGTGGCTGCAGTGGCAGAATGTGTTCATGTGATTTTTTCTTTTTTGAAAGATCATTATCCAAACCTGAACATGTGGAATAAAATTGTCCCTAATGCGCCTCCATGCGGTTTAACCTTCTGTAACCCAGAAGAAAAACAATAGTTTAATAAAGTTGGATCATTTTGTAGAATGTTTATCTCCAGGTTGTTGTTTGTTTGTTTGTTTGTGCCATGAATGTCAGCACATACAGACTGAACCGATCAGAGTCACCTGTTCAACTGATGTCCAGGTGAGTCACAGAGCAGACACAGTTTGAAATCACCAGTTTTTAAAAGCTGTTCTGTAGCATCGTGTTTAGTGAGGTTCAAACTTCACAACAGCGCCTCAACGTCTAATTAGTACCTGAAACCAACAGTTGACTGAGAGGAAGGACACAACATGCTCTTCAGCAACAGTGACTTTACGGGGTTAATTGTGTGGTTGATTTTCATCAATATGAAACAGTGGAGACAGAAGGAAACAGACTGAGGTTTGTGGTGGATACTGACTTTAATTCAGAGTGTGAGATAAATAAAAGGTTTTTTGTTTCACCACAGACGGACGACTGATTCACACCGAGCTGAAGTACATAAACACAACAGAAACGAACCAATCACAGAGCGGACGAGCTGTTGCCAAGGTTACCACCTGTCCATCATCTTCACACTGATGGAGGGAAGATGGAGTCAATGTGAAGGTGCGTTAAATCTTTACAGGTTTGACCATTTTATAGAGGAGCAGAGCGGTCAGCAATGGATATGCAATAACTGCGGAGGATTGTGGGTAATGTAGTGTTTCAAACTGAAAAAATAAAAGTTTCCTGCAAGAAGATAAAGATTAGATAAACTTTTACTCGTCCCTCAGTGGGGAAATTTCAGCTGAGATTTTAGAGAGGTCTTCGCTCCAGATGGATTTCTTTGAAGATGTTTCCTCTCATCCAGGGGCTTCTTCAGCTCCTCTCTTATTAGTAATCATTTTATTTGTCATACAGTACATGTTGAGTAGTGTGGTCACCTGTAGACATGTTTTAATATGACCTGCTGGATTTATTATGACAATAGATTCTGATTAGTTAACAGAGAGAATGGTGTTGCCCATGGTTTACTCCTTGGACCACTTATGTTTTCTGGTTTAATATTAATCTTAAATTATTCTGCTGAGTGTGTCTCTATGCAGATGACACTATTATCTACACATCAAAATTAATCTGGCAGTCGAGAAAATGAGAGACTGATAAGATCCTGTAATAAATATATTTGTGCAATTAAGTGGAAACAATACATTCCGTTAAATGGTCTTGTTCCATAATGAGAACCAAATGATGCTGTTTTTTCTAGGAAATTTAAAGGAAATTTAAAATAAAATCACAGTTTTTGTAAACTAAAGCTTCGTCCACTTCACTCCTTTATCATTTCTTCTCCTTTTAGCAACAAACGACGGATCAGATACATTTTCACCTAAAGCAGCAACAAACACAAAACGATACAGGAAATGAAAATCTTGAAAGACAATGACAAACTACGCCTCCTCCTCATCCCTTCATCTACGCTTTCCTCATCTTCATCTTATCTCCTCACCTCTCTTCCTCCCCTGCTGCTCTCTTCACTACTCCTTCTCTGCTCCTACTCCCTCATGTATTCTACAATCTGATCGATCAGTATTTGGGGGTCGTAGTTCAGGGCGGCTCTCCTCCGGCGCCTACGATTCTGGTGATTCAGTTCTTCGATGGCAGCCATTGTATCGATGCGCTTCATCCTCTGCAGCCCGGCAGCAGGGGGGCGGAGCTTCTCCTCCTCATCCTCCTCCAGCCTCTTCACTCTGAGCAGAGGTGGGCTGTTGCTCGGTGACGGAGGTGCCACGTCGTCAAGGGAACGGCGGGTCCTCCTGTGGGCAGAGCTGACGGGTTCAGCCGCGGTGACGGACAGGTCCCTCCTCCTCCTGCGAGCCGAGGAGATCACCTGAGCGCTGCTGGGGCCGACGTTAGACAGTAACCTTGCAACCAGACGTCTGGGGAAGAGAAGACCGGCTCCTGTTAGTGCTCGTGGTTCTGACTGCGTGAGTCCACAAATAATGGAACTATTCCTTTTTATTTCAAAAGTACAGGGCCTCCTGAAGGTCCCAGGGAGATTTGTTTCTGAAATTCCGTTTTAGATTTTTATCTCTGATCCACAAAGAAACACTGTCAGACACTGTGATTCTGATTAAAGCCTGTGGATGATTTCACCTCAGCATTTATTACAGATGTGGAAAAAGATTTGTGTAATATTCTGTTGTGTTTTTTGTATTATTGAGCAGAGAAGGAGCTTCCCCAGATAATGAGTGTCTGATCACCTCAGAGCGTCCTGCTCTCCTCTGGTCAGTCCTGATGAAGCTCGTCCAGCCTGTTGGATTCTCTCCTGTCTGGCTCTTTCCAGCAGAGTCTGAGCCAACTGAGGCTCCATCCTGACAATCACAGGTCACAGGTGATTACTGACACAACATTAAGAGCTGAACTGAGGAGATTTGAACAAAAGAAGCAAGATTTGATCAAATGTTCTCAAACCCCAAGAAGTGGTGTTCACCTGTCCAGCAGGGCCTGAGCCAGCTGGGGCTCCAGGAGGCCCCACCAGGCCGCCGGGGGCCTCCCCATGTTCAGCCCCCGCCCTGTTTCATCGTAGTCTGGGGGGACTGGGCCCTGGAAGTCCCCTGGTGGCCCCTGGTCATCCTCCTCATCCTCCTCTTCCTCCACCACTTCCACGTCACCTGGCCCAACCAATCCCACGCTCTCTGCCTCACTCAGTAGGCGGAGCAGAGCAGCCAGGTAGGCTGTGAAAAGTTTCATTGGTTGATTGGTCAAGTTTTCTATTTCTGCAGTCACATTATATTGAGAAAAATATGATGCGTCAATAAAAGTCACATGTGAAATGATCAAAGCTCTCTAACCTGCTCGCTGCTCCTCCTCCTGCTCCCTCCTCTGGTCCCTCTCCACCAACCGCTGCAGGGCCTGGTCCAAGCCACGCCCCCTCCAGTCATCTGATTGGTAGTACAGGTCATCCGCTCCGCCCTGAGTGGCAGGATATGACATCATCTGGTCCTCATAAGGCAGCAGGTTACGGAGGTCCCTGCGCTGGCGTCGTGCTCCACCCACTGATACATCCAGGCCACGCCCCCCACCGCGAGCTGCGGGTAGAGGCTGAGAGAGACAGAGAGGTCAGAGGTCAGTACTGAAAGGAAGGTCAACATTTGTTTACAAACATGGTGTCTTCGACTACGCTGATGACAAACAGTTCTTTGTCACTGCTTCTGGGACAGACAGCTGACCTGGACACAAACGTCTCAGCCTTGGAACAAGATGTGAAGATAGTGATATCAATCTATAACCACCAGAAGAAACAGCAGAAATTTGAGTTTTGAGGCTAATGATGAAAATTGTTTTATAATTATAATATTAACACATCAGACAAATGCATGAGGTTCACCACAGCTCAGCTGGAGCATCTCTACAAGATTAAGCCTGACTGTGTGTGTGTGTGTGTGTGTGTGTGTGTGTGTGTGTGTGTGTGTGTGTTAGGAGGATGCTGTCAGTATCCGGGGAGACGTGCTGTTGCCATGGCAGAGTAACGAGCTGCTCTGTTCCTGCCTCCAGTAATTTGATTGATTTTGTTTGTGTGAGAGAAAGAATGATGGATGAGATAAAGAGAAGAGAGACAGAGACAGACAGACAGACAAACAGGTAGATAGACAGACAGGCAGGCAGATAGACAGACAGACAGACAGGCAGGCAGGCAGGCAGATAGACAGACAGACAGACAGACAGACAGACAGACAGGCAGGCAGATAGACATTATTGATCAGGGAGAACAGGTTCATATAAACATAAACAGGCTTTTGTTTGTCTGCATTTCGGAGGACCAGCTATGGTAAGGTGGGATTTCAAGTGGGTCTGAACAGTGAGTCAGCAGTTGTAACAGTGAGTTAGCAGTCTGAACAGTGAGTCAGCAGTTGTAACAGTGAGTCAGCAATCTGAACAGTGAGTCAGAGGTCTCAATAGTGAGTCAGCATTCTGAACAGTGAGTCAGTGGTTGTAACAGTGAGTCAGCATTTGTAACAGTCAACAGTTGTAACAGTGAGTCAGCAGTTGTAACAGTGAGTCAGCAGTTGTAACAGTGAGTTAGCAGTCTGAACAGTGAGTCGGCAGTTGTAACATTGAGTCAGCAGTTGTAACAGCGAGTTAGCAGTCTGAACAGTGAGTCAACATTTGTAACAGTCAGCAGTTGTAACAATGAGTCAGCAGTTTTAACAGTGAGTCAGCAGTTGTAACAGCGAGTTAGCAGTCTGAACAGTGAGTTGGCACTTGTAACATTGAGTCAGCAGTTGTAACACTGAGTCAGCAGTCTGAACAGTGAGTTGGCCGTTGTAACATTGAGTCAGTATTCTGAACAGTAAGTCAGTGGTTGTAACAGTGAGTCAGCAGTCTGAACAGTGATTCAGCAGTTGTAACAGTGAGTCAGCATTTGTAACAGTGAGTCAGCAGTTGTAACAGTGAGTTAGCAGTCTGAACAGTGAGTCGGCAGTTGTAACATTGAGTCAGCAGTTGTAACAGTGAGTCAGCAGTTGTAACAATGAGTCAGCACTCTGAACAGTGAGTCAGCAGTTGTAACAGTCAGCAGTTGTAACAGTGAGTTAGCAGTCTGAACAGTGAGTCAGCAGTTGTAACAGTGAGTCGGCATTAACGCTTGTAACAGTAACACTAACCACTGCTAACTGCTGCTAACGACTTGTTACTTTGTTAACAGAAACAGAAACACTGTTCTCTAGATTGAACCTGACGATAGTGAAGTAAATACAACCAGAATATATATATATATGTTTAATGTAATCTAGTAGTGATGTCACAGCTCCACAGAAGAAGTTTAACCTGTAAAATGTTCGTGTTTGTGAGCTTCGGTGCAGCTGGTTTCGTTTCCTGCTGTTTGTCAGAGATAAACAGAAGCAGTGGGATTTATGACTGTAATATCTTACAAACTGAGTCAGCACAGATTTATGGGGCCGACTTTTCGGTGCAGGAGGTTTAGATCTGTGACTCTATGTGACGACGATGAGTAGGAGGAGGTGATGATGAGTCTCTGAGGGGGTCCGGTTTTCTTCAGCAGAATCAGAGCTGGGTGTGGACGGACATGTTTCCTCATTAAGCCCATATGATAGTGATCTGGAGGTTGTTGGTTGTGTTTGAAGCCGCAGCTGCTGGTTCAGGTTCAGGAAGAGTTGAGGTGTTTATGGTTAAATACAGGAAAAGTCAGATGATGGTTCAAGTGAAAGTCAACACAGAAATCAGTCCCCTGGATTTGCTGTTGAAGTTCAAATGATCTGAAGTGAGAACAGACACGAGTCTGAGGAAAAAGACCGAGAACCACTGGAATCGTCTCTTTTTAGGAGTCGAAACGTCTCGAGGACAGACACAAGACACGAAGCCTGACATTGTGTTTTAGTCAAACTTTATAGAAACCAACTGGTTAAACTTTCACAGATGTTAATTAGGTTTAAGTGAAATTAAATGTATATAGTTTTTATAATAATAATGATAATAATCGGTGTTTTAAAGCAGACACAGTGAGAAAAAGGCCAAAGGACACAAGCACTGAGCAAATAAAGGAAACCAAAGGAATACGATCAAATGAATGGGATAAAAACCATATTAACAATAAAGACCAGGACCAGGAGGAACCAGCACTCCATCACAGAGGCTTTCATGGTCCAGAGGACACAAACCATGATCTCAAAATGTCCTCACAGCGTCTGGACGGGTCCTCACAAGGACACAAACAAGATCAGGCACACACAGAGCCATGTCGCCATGGTGACAAGATCTGAAACGAAATGTTCCCCTGTCACACACACGCACACACACACACACACACACACACACAGTTTTCTCCTGATGCCTGTTTCTCTTTATGCTGCTTAACCACATCAATAACTCACAAATTATCAATACATTAGATGGAAACAGATCAGATCAGCGCACACACACACACACACACACTGTGATGTAACAGTGTTGACAGACAGGTAGGAGACAAACAGCAGCGACATCATTCTGCAGCACTGAGGACAAACATGGACACGGCCTCTCTCTCTCTCTCTCTCTCTGCATGTTGTCAGTGCGACTCGTCCTTACCTGGGCGATGTGGATCAGAGCTGTGCTGAGCAGCAGGAGGCTGAGAGACGACATACTACTGACTGAACACACACATGCAAACACACACCGACTCATCTGATAACAGAGGGAGGAGGAGGAGGAGGAGGAGGAGCGATGACGAAGGCCAGAGGCCCTGAAATGATGAGGGAAGAGAGGGAGGAAACAGTGAAGGAGGCTGAGAGGACGAGGGAAAAGGAGAGAAGGGAGGAGCCACAATGGATGAGGAGGGAAGGAAGGACCGAAGGAGAAAAGAGCAGAAGGACACAAGGAAGGAGAGAGGGAGGACATAAGGATGGAGAGTGGGGGGAGGGAAAATTATACAGTGACTACAGAGAAGGGGGAGGGTCCACAAGAAGGAAGGAGGAAGAGCAGAAAGAAGCAGACGAGGAGAGAGAGGAGAGAAAATGGAAGGAGAGGGAGAAGAAGGAGAGAGGATGGGGGATGGGAGGAGCTGCAATGGGTAAGAGTGAAAGAAAGGATGGACGGAGGTGAGAGTGGAAGGAAGGAGAGGAAGGGAGGAGACATACCAGGTGGAGGACAGATGGAAGACGAGGAGAGGAGAGAAGGATGGAGGAGGGAAGGATGGAGGAAGGATGGAGGATGTTTGGGGAAAAGGAGGAGGAAGAAGAAAGGAGAGATGGAGAGATGAAGGGTGTGGCGAAATAAGGGAGAGACAGATGGAGAGGAGGAGGGAGGCCGATAGGAGGAGAGGAGGAGATGATTCATTCTATCCTTCACTTTCTCTGAGATATTCATTCATTCAGACACAATCAGACTGAGACAAAGTTTGTCCTTTATTGAAACTTTACACTGAATTAAAACAGTGAGGTGTTTCCATAGCAACAAGTCACACACACACATCATCATCATCACTGTCGCCATGGCTACTGATAGAATACCGTCACACAGGAAGTTACATCACAGAGGGGCAGAGAGGAGAGTCACGAAGAAGAAGAAGAAGAAGAAGAAGAAGAAGAAGAGAGTGGAAGAAAGAGGAGAAGAACGACAGAAGGACAGAATGAGCAAATGATCGAGTGAACAAGGAGGAAGAGGAAGATACAAATGAAAAGAAAGTAAAAAGGAGGAAGAGAGAAGGAAGAGAGGAGAAGAAGTGGAGGAGGAGAGAAGGGAAAGTCAAAGAATAAAGATAAAAACCAGAAGGAGAAAGGGATCAAAGATCCTGATGGTGACAGGTAAAGAGAGAGGAAAGATAAAGTGAAAGAGAAGAAGAAATAATAACAGGTCATGAAAACACTCACACACTCACACCTGTACAGGAGAACAGGAAGTGGGGTCACATGATCATCAGTTAGTGTACAACACGAGCAGAAAATACATCACCATGCGGAGGAAGAAACAGCTTCACCCCCCCCCCCAACAAGAAGAAAACCAAAGAAGAAGAAGCATCAAGTTTGTTTTCAGACCCAGAACTTTCCAGAAAGACTGAACAACAGCCAGCTGACACAAACGTCCGTCCAAAGTCAGGAGGCCACACAGGAAGCTTCCCTCTGAGCGCCGGGCCTTCCACAGGAAACAGCGATGACCTCACTGGCTGTTTCCTGTTTGCTGTCACATTCAGTTATGTTGATCAAAGTGTTTGTCGTCCGCAGCAGGTCGGACACTCCGTCACGTTCAGCTGAAACAAACATGTGACAGCAGTCAGAGCAGGTGGAACCATGTGACCTGCTTCGGTTTGTGATCATCGTTCAGACGGATGTTTGTGCCGCCGGTTCATCTCTCTGCAGATCTGAGGGGAAAACAGCCGCCGACGCTCCGGCCGAGAACATCAATCAAACACACAATCCGTGCAAACCGTAATGACGAGGAGCCATTTTGGATCCGGTTTCCACCCGGCGTCACCATGAAGCTGGATTCCAGACTGGGTTAACTCCAGAATGACATCACTTCCTGGGTTGATATTTACATGCAGCAAGACAAACAGCAAACAGCTGGAGGTGATGATGGTGGACGCCAGGCTGTTGGTTTGGATCCGGTTTCATCTGGTTGTAGTTCAAATCTGGTTTGGCTCTGGTTCGTCCCAGTGTGAACCCAGTCTGAACAGCTTCATGAGTGGTCTGTTGATCTGGGGGTGGGTCATACCGAGGGGGTGTGGTTCACGACAGGGGGTGGGGCAGATCATGGGGTTCAATAGGAAACATGAATAAACAGTTCAGTCTATATTATATATCTGTTCAAAGTGATATCTATACAACACAAACATACATTCTGTCCACAGATTATTGACTTTAATACAAATAACTCTTATCAACGTCATCACTTGTTTCAGGAGGGTTCGATTCGCCAGCGTTGTTGTTTTCGTTGTTGTTGTTGTTTGTTCATGTTTTGGTGCTTTGTTCAAGTTGTGGATTGATTAATTATAACTCTCTTTTATCATTTACACTTTGATTCTTTATAGTGAACATCTAAACCCCCCCCCCCTTTGCAGACAGGAGTGTTGCATTGTGGGTAGGTTGCAGGCGGCCCACTGTTGGTTCACTGCGACACTTTCTGTGAAGACAGACAGGACATGTAGTAAGTTCTCTGATCAAACCTGGTTTAAAAAATGTTGATGAATCAGAGTTAATTTCTCCAGCAAACACATGAAAAGTTCAATCTGATTAACACTGTCCTGATCAATAGAATCACACTCTGTAGTTTAAACTATATCTCTCTTCAGCTTCAGGCTCATTGGTTCCTACTGAAGATGTAAATCTTTAAAAACACCTCACAAATATAAAGTTCATGTTTAAACAGGTTCATCAGTTTCCTCCAACAGCTGCTCTCTGTAGTTTCTATCAGACAAAGAGCAGGAAACAGCTCATGTGTTGGGGACTATTTTCAGCGGCGGATGAATCCACATTTGGTCTCTAGTGAGTCTTTGTGTTTGTGGGACTGAGTCCAGATAAACGACAGTGAGTGAGTTCATGGTGATGAAGGAACAACAGTGAGACAGAGGACGGAGACAGATCAGACTGAGAGACAGAGACAGATCAGACTGAGACACAGAGGACAGAGACAGATCAGACTGAGACACAGAGGACGGAGACAGATCAGACTGAGAGACAGATTTGAGTCTGAACGTGAGATTTATTGAGGAGAGGAAAGACACCAGACTCATTTAAAGTGACTTAAATGAATTAGTTTGATGGACCAATCAGACGGTGAGCCCAGCCTCTACTTCCTGTGTGACTCACCTCCTTCCTGTCACTTCACATCTGATTGGAGAAGGAGGTGGGCGCCCCCTGCTGCCCGTAGCCCTGACCGTACTCTGCATCCTGGAGGAAACACAACAGGAAGCAACATGACACTGAGTAAATGTACTGGAGTCAGACAGTACACAGACAGTAAATGTACTGCAGTCAGACAGTACACAGACAGTAAATGTACTGCAGTCAGACAGTACACAGACAGTAAATGTACTGCAGTCAGACAGTACACAGACAGTAAATGTACTTCAGTCAGACAGTACACTGTGACTGTCTCCCATCTTAATACTACAGTACTATGACAGTACTACGACAAAGTGTACTCTGTCTCAGGGATGAATTAGCTGATTCAATGATGAACTGACTAACAGAACTTTAATTGGCAACTTTTTTGATTAATTGTTTCCAGGTGGTTTCCTTTTGCAGCGGGGTCCGCTCCAGAACATCCTGTCTTCACAATCCGCTGAGGAACAGTCTCTGTCAGCACCTCTGCACCCATATGAATATCAGTGCTCCAGCTCCAGCCTTAAAGACCCACCCAGACCACCAGGTCGTCAGCTTCCTCACACAAAGGTTTACCCATGGCTTCCACCCTTTATGTAAGCTTCCTCGTGCACACAGTGAGCCGCCTCTGAACCACAGACAGCTGACACTCTCCTGGACAAGAGAAGAAGAATCTGTCCTATTGGCATAGCCACGAAGATTCAGGAAAGAACAGACTCCTAATAGACCTGTCAGCCCTCATGTCTCCACAGTACTGAGCATCGATAGTCTCATCCCCAGACTTCTCCGTGCTATATTCATCGATCGACCACACCGTCAAGGAGCCTGGTTCCAGGCAGAGATCACCAAGTCCTCCCCCCCCCCACCCCCCCCAGCTCCTGGCACCTCTTCCATGTCCTCTGGAAAGATCCAGCTTGAAAATATTTGACCTGCTATCTGAAGCATTGTGCTGGATCCCCATAAACATCGTCCACCTCCCAGGCCATTTTCTCGTAATCATGACCTTCTGTCTCTCCTGCCTTTTTTTCACATCAGCAAATAACTCAACACCACAGAAAACATTAAAGAAGCAGCTTCTCATTATTAGCGTCACATTGATGACATCACTTCAGCCGAGATGAGGAAAACAAAGAGTGGCAGATTGAATCCGCTGCCAGCCCATCACCTGGTTGTATCCTTGCTGGTTGTAGTCAGGCTGGTAGCCTCCCTGGTTGCTGGCATAGGGGTCTTGTTCATACGCCCCCTGCTGGCCGTAGGCATCTGGTGCAGCTGCCTTCTCCTGAGGAGGAGGAGCTCGCATGAAGGGAGCGATGATGCCTGTCTCCTTAAAGACGAACCAGAGGTTTCCCACCCACAGGATCAGGTTAATAAACCCAAAAGCCTGGAAGAAATGAAGATGAAGGAAATTCTTATTTGTCTACACAGACAAACAAATGGATACAGTTACAAACACTTAGCAAAAAAAGAGCAAATCGATCAGGCTTTTGATGCCTCACTATGAGGAAGTTAAACATTTTTCACTAAAAACCTTTTTTTAATTGAATAAAAAGAAGAAGTCTGACTAAATCAAAGACCAAATGGGTAAAATAAAGACCTGAATCAGGAACTATCTGATCACAGTCAGACATTATGAATCATTCAATTCTAACTTTCAACAATTTGAATATTGGTGTAAAAGACAGAATTTGGTTGATACCAAGAAATGTTGATGTCTGATTCTCATCTTAAGCCACGAAAATCACAAGGTGGTGACCCAAACCAGTTCACAGATCCACATGTGAAAATCCACCTCAGTTCTTTGTCAGTTCAGGTTTTTGATGGGTCAATAGATTTTTCCAAACCTGAAGCCATTTTCTGAGAGAATTTGGTTCATTTGCTGATTTGAATAAGTAAAGATTGTGACTCTGAACAGGCTTCTCGCATGTTGTCCTGTCTTGAACCAGAAAAGCCCTGACCTGCAGGATCATCAGACTCCGTCACGGTCTTACCACAGAGGTGTTGAGTCCAGACATGACTGGGTCGTGGACTTCGCGGCAGCGGTTCTCCTCAGCCTTGCAGGCGGAGATCAGAGTGACCACTTCGTCTGGGTCGGTTGCCGTCTTCACGTCGGACAGACCTTTGGCCCACGCTGCTGAACTCACCAGCCACATGAAGGCAAACACTGCGGTCACACCCAGGTCCTAAACACACACACAGACACACAGTGATGAGTGGCATTTCCCACAGGTCACCTGTCAGTGTCGCAGTCGGCTCGGTGGACTCACGATCAGCGGACCCTTGTTGTTCTCCTTGTATTTCTCGAAGAAGAAGACGTAGATGCTGAGAGCCGCCATGGAGTAGAGGAAGGCAAAGACACCGATGGTGACGAAGAACTCGGCCGAGGACGAGTAGTCACCAACCAGGAAGATACGCTCCGTCATCCCACCCTTACAGGTGGGGGCGTCAAAATACACCTGGTGGAGTCTGAGAGAGGAAGAAGACGGTGAAGTCTGTCGGCCTGTTCAACATGAAATATCTCTCCAACCGTCAATGAGATATTTTCTATTTCAAAAGGCCACAGTTTACACTTGTCCAACACTTTACTTCACAACGGGATTCCTCCTCATCCTAACATGCTAACGGTAGTTTTAGCATGTACACAATAGCATGCTAATGGTAACAGAGCTTTCCCCGAGGCGCTGGTGGAGAGCGACATGTGAACAGTAAGATGGTGACTTTAAATCTAACATGACTGTTTTAGCTCTCAGCTCAAAGCATCTTCACCTCAGTCTTTGTGTGATGGCATCCAGTTCTGTCTTTACTCCGACTGTGTTCCCTTGATGCTCAGTGGAAGCACAGGCTCCATGTTGTGTCATACATCAGAGAGCTTGTGTAGCTTCAGTCTAAACTCAGTTTTAGTCTCAGTATTAGCAGAGTGAGTCGCTGCGTACTGACCTGAACGGATACTCAAACTCCACCTCTATACTCAGGTCGCTGTCGGTCCGGTTCTTACACTCCACCGCCATCCGGAACATCCCGGAATAACTGCCACAGGTGGAGAAGGCAAAGATGGCGAAGAACTAGAGGAGGAGCAACAGACAACTGTAAGTAACAACAGAGAGATTCTTTATGTGAGAACATCACATCTGAGACCTGTTAGCATACTGAGAGAGCCTGCTACAGTTCTACAGTTGTACAGTTGTACAGGTTCATTTATCAGACGCTTCTGTCTGAGGTGGCGTCCAGCTGAGAGTAAATACAACACAAGGATCTAGTCAGGAGGAAACAACCTGGATCAGAGCCATGAAACAAAGTCTGCTCTGGGACACAGTGGTGCTTGGAGCTAAATGCTAACATCAAACTTTAATGGTTAATGTGTAATTTGTGTTATTGAAGCGTCAGCTCGTGTTCGCTCTGGGAGCCTTTTTAAAAAGACATTTACCAACAGAACATTTCCCCCATTTTCCTTTTTCAAATGACAGAACTGTTTCCAGGAAACGTGCTGTGAACGCACAGTGGGAAACAGTTGCTTGACGTGACTTCTCCACTAGGTGGAGCTGTGGCTGAATTGGTGTCTGTGTTTTTCATATCATGGTTGGACCTGCAGGAGCAGCGACACCTTCATGGAGCACACTGACTGTCCTTCTTTAAGGTTCTTCATGGAAATTACTGAGAACAATTTGTGGAGACTGGAAGGCAAATAACAAACCAGCAAAATAAAAGATTTCTAATGTAGGAACAACCTGTTTGTTAAATGTTGATGTGAAGAAAAAAGCGTGAAGCTCTGTAGGACAATGAGTCATCACATCTACAGAGACTCAGTGTGAATCAGCATCACTTTCATCATCATCTTCTTCTTCATCATCATCATCATCATCATCTTCATGGCTGAGCCGCCAACTTACAGAGGACACACACACACACAGTGAGCAGATGGTCACAGTCAGACTTTCTGTTCAGTCCCTGCTTGGCACTGTGTGTGTGTGTGTGTGTGTGTGTGTGTGTGTGTGTGTTTAGGTTATTTAACACCACACACACAGTAATAATCAGCCTGTACAATTGGTTACAACATAAGATGATATAATAATAACAATAATAACTTTATTTATATAGCACTTTTCAAAACAGAGCTACAAAGTGCTTTACATTAAAAACAGCACTAAATAACTCAAATAAATACAGAGCATGAAAATAATAACAATATAAATATATAATATAATTTAATATAATATAAATATAATAACTACAAGTAAAAGAATTGAGAAACAGAGCATCAGCTAACACAAGCTAAATACTAAATACTGTTTTTAGACGTCCAGTTTCTGGAGGACAACATGTAGGAAGTGTCTGTGCAGCCAGGCTTTATAGGAAAATATAACTGTGTGTCATCTGCATGAAAGTGGAAATCAATGTTAAGTCGAGGCAACATTTCCCCCCCAGGTAGCATGTAAATACTGAACAAAAGAGGGCCCAAAATAGACCCCTGTGGGACGCCACAAAGTAGAGCAGGCATCTCCAAGACTGCAGGGAAGGACCTGTTTGTCAAATATGAGATAGAGCATTTGACATGCGTCTTCAGTTGATTAGATAAGATACTATATAAGATAAGATATATTAGTCCCACAATCATCACATCTGAAACGGATAAGAACAGATACTACACTCGATCTCAGCCAAGAGGGAGCGAGTCACACTAGGTCTGAGTCAAACCCTGTCAACACATGTGTGTGTGTGTGTGTGTGTGTGTGTGTGTGTGTGCATGGAAAAGAGCTGCGACCCCAGTTGTGTTCTTACAGTTCAACTTCCAACTTGGTTTCTGCTGCTGGTGTCTGATGAACTCACCCATTGTAAGGCCTTAATGAAGCCCAGAGGAACCTTCAGCACCCTGAACTGACCCTGGGCCACCAGCTGCAGAGAGACACAGAGCAGGCGTTCAGTTGGAGCTTCAGGGAGAAACACAGTGCTCATGTTCATCCTCCTGTGGATCAAACACTGCAGCCTTTTCACTCGGCACGAGAACAGACAGAGGAACATCTCATCAGCTGTTTGTGACTCTGAAAAGATGCTCAGCAAGAGGAAAGGACGATGACATCATGAAGACGGCATGATGTCATCACTGCTTTGATGAAAGGTCAGAATCAATGATATCAATAATAATAAGGAAAAAAACAAGCCATTAAACAGCCCTGAACAGTGCTGACAGACAGACAGACAGACAGACAGACAGACAGGTGGACAGGCAGACAAACAGACAGACAGACAGACAGACAGACAGACAGACAGACAGACAGACAGACAGACAGACAGACGGACAGGCAGACAGACAGACACACAGACAGACAGACAGACAGACAGACGGACAGACAGGTGGACAGACAGGTGGACAGACAGGCAGATGGACAGACAGACGGACGGACAGACAGACAGACAGATGGACAGACAGACAGACAGGCAGGCAGACAGACAGACAGACAGGCAGGCAGGCAGGCAGGCAGGCAGGCAGGCAGGCAGGCAGGCAGGCAGACAGACGGGCGGACGGACGGACGGACGGACGGTCCTGTGTTCAAACAAACGGGTCAATATTTGCTCTCAGATTTCAGCTCGTTGTTTTCATCGTTGACATGACTGATGTGATATTTAATAACCAGATTTCAGATCAGTTCCCACACAGTGTCTGTGATACCAGCCTCCATTTAAAAAATCCATAAATTGGAGAACGTTCTGAGGCAAAAATATCAGCAGATATTATCATCAGATACATTAAAGTAAAACAAGTATCAAATACACAAACACTGCGTCCATATGAGGAAACAGACTGCCTGGAATCAGGGGCCGTGCAGGAAGAACAACTATCATACTTCACTGCAGTAAAAGTACAGCAGTGTGTTCAGCTGAACTGTTTCACATTAAAGGACTAAACCAACTGTGTAATCCAGTCACAGTCAGCTTCACCTTGAACTTAACTGTGGAGCCATTTTAAACTATTATTCCTCCGAGCACCAGGGGGCGCACATTACAGACCGAGGCTGAAGTAACGGATGTCAGGTGCTGTTCATCAGCATCATCAGTCTGTGTGCAGGTTTATGACAGACCTACTGTCCCGAGCTGCCGGGACACCGAGCGACACCCGGCCGGACCCCAGCTCACCTGAGGCGGCGACCGTTTGAGAAAACACACAAACATGTGGAGGCCTGAACATGAAAACAGCCTGTTCACAAGATGAGACTGAAAACAAAGGTCTGATTCAACAGACTGACAACAGACAGACGGAAGATAGGGACAGACAGGCAGAGGACAGACAGAGAACAGACAGACAGGCAGAGGAGAGAGAGACAGACAGGTAGAGGACAGACAGGCAGTCGGAAGAGAGAGAGACAGACAGAGGACTGACAGAGAACAGGCAGACAGACAGAAGAGCGAGAGACAGACAGGCAGACAGACAGAGGAGAGACAGACTGAAGACAGAGACAGACAGGCAGACAGACAGACAGAGGAGAGACAGACTGAAGACAGATTTGAATGAGGTTGTTCTAACTTCATGTGTCTGTGTGATGGAGCAAAACATGTGACTGTGAGATTATTGATGAAAGTGACAGAACATGAGACACAGTCCAAAGCTGATGTTTCTCAGCTGATGAAGACGATGGGGGTGATGAAGAGGAGGCTCCTGTTCAGCCTCAGTAATAATAATCAGACACTCTCACATTTTTAATGGAAGCAGCTGCTCTGCATGAACATGATTATTATTCATACTTACAATGCTGCAC
This sequence comes from Centropyge bicolor, assembly GCA_037975185.1. Taxonomy (NCBI): domain Eukaryota; kingdom Metazoa; phylum Chordata; class Actinopteri; family Pomacanthidae; genus Centropyge; species Centropyge bicolor. The sequence goes on from JBBMOC010000509.1 coordinate 26,020, forward strand.
TTTATTTAGTACAACGTGTCTTGTAATGCAGTACATTTACTCTGACCACAGCAGTACTGCAGGAATATTACAGGAGCCATCAAAAGAGACTTTGACACTAACAGTCACTGGAATCAACAGATGTTTGACTTGAGAATAGTTAATAAAAGACATTCAGAATAATAGAAATGAAGAAAGTTGTTGGAAAATGTTTGATTATAATATTTAACTTTCCTCAAAGCTCAGAGTCCCTGAACGCAGCACGGTTTTACAAAAACATTATGGAGTCAAAGTTTGAACAGGACTCTGAAATAATGTTATTGTTAAAAGTCATGAACCATATGATGACGTCATCACGGGTTTATACTTGACAATAAACAGAGTTTTTGAAAACAAAATAACAAATTATATTTGAACATCCTATAATTCTGCTAATGGTAGAAGTTTAATATTAAAGTGAATATTCTCTGACACTGGAGAGAAACAAACACAAGAACAAACATGTCTGACACAACAGAAACATGAATGTTGTTCTGGAAGATTCCAGTAAACACTGTTCGGTCTCCATCTTAAACTGCTGCTGCTGAGGAGGAGGAGGAGGAGGAGGAGGAGGAGGTGAAGCTGGGTGAAACAACGCGGAGCAGGTAGACAGGGAGGAGGTTTAATCTGGACCCGACCAGACCCGCAACAACAACAACAACATCAACAACATCAACAACAGCAGCAGCAGCAGCAGCAGCAGCATCCCGAGCGGAGAGGAGGTCCCCCCCCCTCCCCCTCCCCCTCCCCCTGCTCCGACTGCCATTTTACACACACACACACACACACACACACACACACACGGAATCATGCCGTGTGAACGCTGATGCAAACGGAGTGTTTTTGTCAAAGCCCGCTGAGCCCCCGCCCCCCCCCCCGTGGGATCATATGTTTATCGGTCTGGTATTGAAGGTGCAGTCGAGGCCGGGAACAGCTCTCATCATCCTCATCATCATCATCACCATCATCATCATCATCAGGACACAGCTGGTCGTACGAACCGTGAAATCTGGCGGGCTGCCCCGAAACACGACACGAACACACCCTGAGCAGAGAGCGCCCAAAAAACACGCGAAGAAGAAACAAATACAATGTTTGTACCTGATTTACGACGTCCATCCTTCCGCCTGTCGACTGGAGAGAGACACCGAGAGAGAGAGAGAGAGAGAGAGAGAGAGAGAGAGAGAGGATAGGGAGGAGAGAGGGAGAGAGGAGGGGGAGGAGAGAGGGGAGGGGGAGGAGAGATATTATGCTAAACTAAGACTACACTATGACGTGTTACAGTGTATACGTGTGTATCATGAGCAGACTCTACTGTGACAGATCATACTGAACTATGACATCACTGTACTATTTATGTTTGATTTGATGTTTATGGGTGTTTTCTGTAAAGTGATTGTGAGGGCCGTTTCAGGAAATTAACGTGTGTGTGTGTGTAGGACACTAAGTTGTCCACTAGGTGTCACTTTGGGTTTTGTGTCACATGCCTGCTGAGGTCGGAACCTTAGATCAGGTGACAGGTGTTGCTGCACGGTGGGAGCACATGTCGTTTCAGACCGCAGCGCCGAGTCTGTGGATTTGTTTGTGATTGTTGGATTGGTGGATTTGATGGACACTGACGTGTTGGCGCCCCGGACGGCTTCCAGCTCGGCGGTGGACAGCACGTTCTTCCCTCGGATCGAGACCTCTGCCACCGGTGTGAGGGCACCGGGAGCTGCTCTTCACACGCGCTCACCGGGATCATCACGGCGCCCAGCGGGAGGTACGTGTAGCTCCAGGTTTCAAATAGCCGCTCCTGTTTGTGTGCACACTTGTTGCGGCGTGAATCCGATGCACTGGGGGTCGAACATAAATGACAGTTGACTCATTGACTTTAGTGCGATCGAGAGCGTTTGGTTAAATTCAAGTATGGCCGCGGAGGAACTGGCGCTGATACCAAAGGGACAAGGAAACACGTGCTGTGCATGAACTGCTAAAGCTCAGGCTGAAAGGTTGCAGAGTGACAGGAAAGCTAAGCTAAGTAAGGCTACTAATATGAGAAACAAGATACAAGAGCTTCTGCAGAAAGGTGGTGAAAAGTCTCTGGATGAGTTTATGATCTGTGTGAGGAAGCAAAAGGTGCTCATGGTTCTTTGATGGGTTTGTTGGCTAATGATGAACGAGCAGCGTGACATATGGTTCAAAGCAACAATGACTGGTAATGATGACTTGATTTCTGACGTGAAAGGATGGGTAAAATGTTCTGAACAACATGCACTTGATGGTGATGATGATGTAAATCCTGATGACAGTGTTTCAAATGTTGTGAGCAAACACACAAGTTGCAGTTGAAAATTGAGCAGTCCGTCCTCTGCACGAGTCCAAGCAGAGGCAGACAGAGCTGCGCCGCCGGCCCGTGGTGCAGCTTCGAAGAAAACGCATGCTTTGAAGGACCAACAGCAAAGCTCTGCTAGCATCCCCTGCTAAGTTAGCGGTTTTACAGGCCTCTGATGTGTCAAGTGTTTCAAAGGCATCAAATGCAATGAATTCCTACTTGCAAAGGGAAAAAAGGAAGGAAGCAACTGCTAACGAGCTAAATCCTTTAGCAAAGGAGTCCGAACCTGAAAATCACAACAAACTGCAGCAGAGTGAGGACCGGACGTTACTGACCACTTACCCAGCACCGACTCCAGAGGCTAGTCACCAGCTGAATCAAAGCAGTGGACCGCCTTGCAGATGCAGGGTTACCCTCACAACACGCACGTGGATACACAATCTGAACTTTGGCAACCCTCTTTGCATCTTGTTCAGTCTCGTAGGCTTGGAAGTGTCTGGAAGGAGATTGATGCCCGACCCATCAAACCAGTTGCTGAGGCCAAGGCCGGGAAGAAGAGCAGGATGCTGAAGAAGCTGGAGCAGGCTAAGAAAAGACCAGAAGAACAGTTGTCAGCACAGTGGACATCTCTGAGAGGGACGAGATGGCTCAGCTGAAGAGCATCGACAAGAAAGCAGAGCTGAGGTTCGGCTCCAAGGAAGAGCCAGCGGAGGATCCATCCAGAGGGAGCGTTGGCGGTTTTATTCAGGACAGCAGGTGGATTCATGGTCCAACGTTTTTGAATAATCTGAAGAGGAATGGCCAGTGGATGTGGTGGAGACTGTGATGGGAGCAGATGAGCTGGAGGTCAAGAAGGCAGCCATAGTGAATGCCACTGATGTGAACAGCTCACCTGATGCCACTAGTCGGCTATTGGCCTACCTTTCAGATTGGAGGAAGGTGAAGGTAGCAGTTGTGTGGTTCCTTAAGCTTTCCTTAAGCTAACCCTTTTGGAGATGAGTCACTGGAGGAGTGAGCAAGAGGCTTCTGATGTCGGCACACCAAGGCTAGACAATGACATGCGGCGGGAGAAGCAGTGTCCTGAAGGACAAAGTTTGTCAACAGAGGATCTTTTGGAGGCTGAACTTGCCTTTGTTCGATACTGTCAGCATCAAAAATTTGAAAAGGAGACATCTGTATTGTCATCAGGGAAAACTGCAGTGAGCAGGCAGAGCAGAGTGCCGTCTACAGGTTGGATCCATATTTGGATAATGGGCTCTTGAGAGTTGGTGGACGGTTGACAAAAGGCTCCTTGCCAGAGTGAATTCACTCAAAGGATCAACACGTAGCCACTCTCATTCTCAAGCATATTCACCAACAGCTTGGCCATAGTGGTCGCAACCACACGCTGTCCACGCTGAGGAGGAAGTGCTGGGTGAGTGGCCGACTCAGCCGTCAGGAGAATGATAGCTGAAGGTAGCTTTAGTAGGACATACAACGGCAGAATGGGGGGGGGGGGGGGGGGAAGATGGCAGATCTGGATTCTTCCTGATCATCCACCGTCCACTAATGTGGGAATCGACTACTTTGGACTGATTGAGGTGAGGACTGGACCGGGCACAGTCAAGCTATTCACCTGGCAGAGCAGTCCACTTGGAAGTGGCTCATTC
>JBBMOC010000510.1:0-35856 GCA_037975185.1 Centropyge bicolor
GCTCTTCAGAAACCTATGGGTGACTTATTTTATACAGTCTATGGTGAGGACTCAAGCGCATCACACAATCGCTGATTCAAAAAAAAAAGACTTTAATGAAAATAAAACAAAGTATCAACAAAACTCACGGCAAGACTTGGCGAGGGGAAACATGGACGTGAACATGAAGAATAGCGTGGTCATTAAACGTGACGTGAAAAGAGAGACTATCCGGCCATGGTAAACAGAAAGCAACTGACTTAAATAGTGTGTGGTGGTAATTAACTGCAACAGAAAACACAGGTGACTTGATGAGGTGGGTGTGGCTGGTAAGTGACAAGATGCAGAGACAAGACACTGGATATAGAATATGACAAACAGAACAGAAACCAGAACACAGAACTAGAACAAACAGAACTAAAACATTACATGAAATACATTACACAGAGACTAAACTGAAAAAAGACAGAGCAACGGCTGGCATGAATGTAACAGTAAAACAAAGGCAGAACAAAAACAAAGTCTTAACAGAAACCTAACTTCAGAACTGTGACAATTGATGCACATGTAAGAATTACTTCAGTGTTGATGTGGTAAACGCTGGGCTTATATTAATTACTGTATATACTCCTAGTTTAACCTATTGTAAAACATCATAATGTCTTTGTCGATCATATTTTGTATTGATAATCAGAATCTATAACTAGTAGATATAGCTGTCAAACAAATGTAGTATGAGAATATTTCCCTCTGAAATGTAGTGAAATAGAAGTATAAAGTAATTTAAAATGGAATTACTCCGGTAAAGTACTTACTTAAGTACAGTACTTGAATAAATGCACTTAGTTACTTTGCACCAATCCCAAAATCAGTAGCGTTGTCTTTATTAGACGTTACCAGTTCAATATTTGTGTCTCCTGGTTGCAGATGCTTCAGTATCAGGTTCATTTGAGCGACCCATAAAATGCACGTGTGGATGTCCATTTGTTTGCAAACAGCGGCGAGATGATGCTCATTAGCTTCCATTACGCGCTGCTGATTGCACTCAGAATGTCATCAGGCTCTGAGGTCACGCTGACTCACAGTTTGACATTATATTGGACACTATGTTTGTGCTCTGCGATAAATGTCTCTCAGTCTTTATCTGCCTTGTTTCTCTAAAAGCTGAGCAGAGCATCATGGGAACATGTGACAGAGCTGAAGGTCCGTTACTCCCTATGGAGGCCTTTCCTGGAGGTCAAAGGTCCCTGCATCCAAGCCCATCCTCTCCCCAGCCACAGAGAGGGGCTAAAAGCGTTGGAAACAGTAGAACAGAGATCGGAGGTGAGAAGTGGATGGTAGAGAAGGTGCTGAAAACATGGTTCAAAATCTCAAGTTTTTCTCCTTAACATTGAATATTCATGACTGAATGTGCAACAATCAAAGCTATAGTTTTGAAAAAAAACAAAAAACAAAACCATTCAGTCAGAGACACTGAGGTCAAGAAACTGACCGTTATAATAAATGGTTACACAGTTTGATTTGGCATAATAGCAGCGGTGGAGGAACATGAAAATTATCCAAAGCCCAAAGTGACACCTGATTGGTCCAACCATTAGTACAGCATTCAAAATGATCTTTAACAAAATTCTGATGGAAGTAATTGAAAAGAAAAGCAGAAAATAATCACGTTGAAGCTGAAAGCATGAAATGTTCTTGCATGAAAAATGACTTAAAGGATAATCTAAATAAATGCCAACTGATTTTCTTAATTAGAATTGATTCATCAACTAATCATTCCAGCTGTAATTGTATTGTCGGGTATTTTGATTTAGACACAACATCATAATTAATCAGCTCATTAGATGCTGTTTGAGGCAGCTGCAAATATTCTGCTGACAGAGAACTAAACCATCTTTATGCAGATTAAATCTTAGATAAATCAGCAATAGGAAAAATCTCATAAGGAAATGAAAAGGTTTAGCAATGAGGAGATGAGGATATTGACCAAAGGGTCTATGAACTCATATCTCCATTCTGACATCTGGATATTACTGTAAGTGAGCTTTAATCTAATCACTGTCAGTTTGGGGAATATGAGCATTACTGAGGAGTCCAGTGTCCAGTGTTATTATCCTTGATCCTGATCCTGTTTCTGATCCAGCAGCACCTGGCTCTATGTGATACAGAGAGCATTTCTCAGAAGACACTCTGCTTTGTTGACACGAGAAGCCTCATAATTAATAGCACGTTTGCTCTGTTTATGTGAGGCAGACAGGCTTTGAAAAAACAAGGCTTTGTTGAGTGAAATGATTGCAGCAGTCCGGCGCTGTTTGTGAAAATAACATGCACCGTGGTCCTTCATGTGGGTTTACATGGTTAACAGTGCCCTCTACTTTAGCTTCAGTGTCACAAACCAGAGCTATATATGTAGACTGCTCCGGCAGCTATACTACACTTATACAGTAGTCTTATGACCTGAGCATCAGCTGCCACGTCAGGGGCAAATTCTTATACCCAACACGCCATCTAGTGGTCGGTTTGGGAATCATACTTTGTGTTTAATTTAAACCAGACTGGACTCATTTTGGCCTGTAGGTGGTGATGCATCCATTGGTCCATGACTGAGCCTGAACTCAGTCTCAATGTAAACATGAAGGCCTTAAGGAAAATGTAAGTTTGTAGATCAACAAATCAGATGCAGACGTATCTCTTACTTCAGTATAGAATCAGGAAGCCTTGTGCTGTTTAACACATATGTTCAATGTTTTGATAGTGTGAGTTCAGAGACATGGTTTTAATGTGAAGTTCTGTCTGTATAAGGACAAACAGCTGTGTCCTCTGTCTGTCCCACTGGAGCAGTCTGGATCTCTGTTATGACAATATGTCTTGGCGAGGCTAGAAGACACCACACACACACACACACACACACACACACACTCGAACAAGTGGGTCAGCGACACACACATGCAAACACTCGAGACTCAAAGCAGCACATGTTACAGGAAGGATCCTGCTGGGTGATATGGTTGTAATTTGTCCACGGTGGCAGTCTCTTGTTATTCTCTCACTCCATTTTTCTCTTTTGTCTTCATCCCATTCTCTTCTCTTTTTTTCCATTGTCGTCCCTCTGTGTCTGTCCTTCACTGTGTCGCAGCCAATAGTAACATGGCACAGTCTTTATTCAAATAAGCAGGACGGACTGTCTGGGTCCAGTTTATGAGCTGTGCACAGACAGACACTCACCAGGTGGGGTCATTTTTAGGTGATGTCATCATGGGGGGGAGACATCTGTGCAAATCAAGACTAATGCTGTCCTGAGATAGAGTCCTGTTGAGCCACCATGAGGACACTTTGTTCAGACAGAGTACTTTATTAATCCCTTTGGGAGGTTCCCTCCGGGAAATTGACATCTCCATCGTTTCTCCTATATTGCACTGTTTAGAATACAAAATATAAAGTAGAAGATAAAGTAGAAAAAATAAAAAATCTAAGAATAGACACAATAAATTAGGCAGTAGAGATAACAGAAGTTTGAATGTGCATACCTGAGTGTGTACAAGGTACAATAGCAGCAGTGGTAATGCTAATACTATAGTGCATTATGGTAAATATAATCTAGTAATATGGTACTACAGTACTACAATAATAATACAATAATATAGCATATAGTAGTAGTATGATATAATATAGCATATACATTGTATGACATGTACATGTATAATATAATGATATAGTAATGTAATATATATACTGCACTCAACTACATATAATTATAATAGTAGTAATATACTACTACTACTAATAATAATAGTATTAATATTAATATGTTCAGGTCACTTACATAGTTTCATTTTATTTTGAAGCAAATGCTGCCAAGCTGAGATCTTTCATTACTTTCAGGCTTCATTTGGATTCTCTAAAAGACCAGCAAAGCAGCCCTATGGGGGGGGTTGTGTCCTCATCTTCAAGGTTCAAAGCTTCAAATGTCATGCATGAGGATTTCCATGACCAAAACAGGAGAGGAGAAAAGTGATATTTCCAGTAACAGGACTTTGCTCAGTATGTGTGTGTGTGTGTGTGTATCTAGGTGTCAGCTTAAGTTTGTTTAAATTAATAGAACGTCTTTCCGAGGCAGTGGAGAGGGAGGAGGGACGAGAAGACATAAACAAAGGGGTCGAACCTGCCGCCTGCGCAGATGGACACCAGCTGCTGAACGGACTGGACAGAAAGTACAAAAATGTACGACTCCCTGTTTGGAAGCTTTTATTCTGAAATTCTTTGAGCTTCATACAATATACAGTGCAATACATTCCCCTCTGATGCATTTATCAGAGGCTCGATGATAAAACACAGCCAAGTATTCTGCTCATCCAAAATCCATCAAATAAACAAAATATACATCATCAGACTGAAAGCACTTCACATCAGTTCATGTTTCCATAAAAGGCCTCTTCATAATTCCTTGCAGCATGTTCGGCCAAATGGAACTTTAAATTCCAGTACACTGAGTCCTCCCCCACATTCGTTCACACTTACAACAAATGAACTGTCCTGTACTTCAATGTACAATAAGTCGTGGGTGGATGTTGAAGAGCAAGTCGTCGTTGCCTCGGCGGATCTCCAGCAGGAGAGGCTGGTCGCGCTGCAGCACCTCGCGGATGTCCTCAGTGGTCTCCACCGGCTGTCCGTTCAGTTTCACTATAACGTCGCCTTCCTGAATCCCTCCACTGAAACACAGAGGAGAGATTATATTATTATTATACTACACTACATTATATTTTGATAGTATATTACTACTATTACTATTATATGTAGTGGAGTGTAGTATATATCACATTACACTACTATATTATTATATTATATTTGTACATGCATGTTATACTCTTGGATGTTATACACTGTATATGCTATTTCATACTACTATTACATGCTATATTATATTATTATATTATATTACTATATGCACTCTACCATTACCTTTAAGATAAGATAAGATAAGATCACTTTTATTGATCCCCCTTAGGGGAAATTTACTTGTCACAGCAGCAGTAACAAACAGTAAACAGTAACTCAAAAATAAATACCTGTAAGTGGCTAGTTCAGAAATAAGGCAGTAATAAAAAGACAAGAAACAATAAGTGGCATAGAGACAATAAAGTGACAAGTGAGGTAAAGTATTTACATTATGTCACATGTTTTCCTTGTCTTTGGCATCCAGAAGTAATAGACATACTATTATTCATATGAGCATACCATACCCACTGCTGCTATGAGCATATGTACACACACACTCAGGTACACACATTCACATATGCACATTTTCTGTAGATCTCCCACAAGTGCCTACTTCTGATTCAATTCCTGCTATCTCAACTGCCTAATTTATTGTGTCTATTTTTAGATTTTATATTTTTTTATTTTTCTATTTTATATTTTGTATTCTATATTTAAACAGTGCAATATACGAGAAGTGATGGAGATGCCAATTTCCAAACCTCCCAAAGGGATTAATAAAGTACTCTGTCTGTCTGTCTGTCTGTCTGAGAGAACTTGTTGTGACTGGTTTGCTGTGAGGCTGCCTGAAGTATAGCTGAAATGCAAAACGTGGTCATGATCACACAGATTATTTCACAAGTCCTAATTTATGTACAATAAATCATTCATCGATAAATCAATCAAAAATTGTCCACAAATAATACATTACTTTATGGAACCACTTGATAAACCTCGTGCTACTTTGATGAATCGTGGTCTCGTTCCTCGTGATGTTTGCTCGCTGCTCTGTGTGTATGTGCTTGGGTTCTCGCACGAGTGTGTGAACCTACTTTTGTGCTGGAGTGTCAGGTATGACCTGTCGCACCAAAACTCCACTGCTGACCTCAGGGAAGTCTGGACTGTGACGTCTCAACTCTGCTACTAGACTGAGACACACAGAAACACAGCAACATTAATGATAATACAAGGGTCATTCCAGAATTGGAGGACATTTTACGTCCCACCCATCAAATGTTAAATAATCCACATACAAAATAATAAAACATGCAGTTTCTGAGTAAATTCACTTGTCCTGAGAGCAAATCTAAAAAAACTAAAAGAAAAGAATGCTTGAAAATAGTTTTAAAAATACCAAATAAGTCTGGAGTACCCCCTAAAATGCCATTTTTTCTCTTGTCCCTTCCCCCTAATGACCAAATTGAATTTCAAATTAAACGGTTAAAATTAAATTTAAATTTAATTTTTTTTGGTATTATTTGTTTCATTGCTGTCTCTTGTAGCTGTGGGAACATTTGTTTTAATAAAAATAATATTTCAAATAATAATTATTATTCATGGAACATGTGTCCCCCAACATGCACGCAACCCTGTTACCATAACCTTTTTAGCATGGTAGAAGAAGAAGAAAGCAGTGAATCACATGATATGCTGGACTTGACATCATCAAACAGTTTTCCAAAAGAATGAGTAGAGCAAAGTTATGTCCTCTCTTCTATTTTTCATATTTTTATAACATAGTTAGCCTTGATTGAATGTCTCACTCTACCTCATTACCTTAGCTAGTAGCAGCTAGCTAAGCAGCTAGCTGTTACTGCTGAGAGAAAGCTAACATGAGGATGGATTTGCAACCCTGTTACTGTGATATGAGTAACGTTGAACCAAGTATTGTAAACACCAAATAAATCATGTGAGAAAAATTGTACCATTTATCTGTAAGCTGAGCTAATCAAGCTTTTGATAGTTTATTACCTATTATTGATGAATATGTAGCAGAAGGGAAGGTTTATTTTTCAAGAATTTGGAAGCCAAAATGTCCTCCAATTCTGGAATGACCCACAAATATATTACAATTGATACCAGTATTGTGAATTTCCCCACTGTGGGACGAATAAAGGTTCATCTTATCGTATCTTGGTAACATTTACTTCTTTTCAGATGTTACAAAAAACAGTATCACTACAAGACAATTGCTAACAAATTCATCCTAATTTAACTTAATTTAACCTAACTTTAACTAATTTAACTTAATGCTAAACTAAATTAGGGCTGAGAATTTTCTGTTATAATCTATAATGTATGCATGTATGTTACAAACTCACGCTTTGGTCACAGTCAGCATCCTGATGCCTAAAAACCGTCTCTTCACTTCAGACTCCTCTGAAAACAACAGAAAAGGATAAAGTGGAGGAAGCTGGCACAGCATCTAAAACATGTCAACAGTCATGGAAACAGCTCTCACCTGCATCAGACTGCGGCTCCTCTGTAAGTCTTCTTTGCAGTTTTGTCTTTTCTATGACAACGACAACAACAACTGGGGTTGAAATAACCATTTTATACAAAGTATTTCTACAGGTATAAAGCAGTGAATCTGTTTGCTTTTAGTTTCAAGTGCTTGACCTCTGACCTTTGCTGTGTTTGGTCTGTGACTCCGTGAGGAAGCGGGTGATTCTGTCCGAGGGTATAGCGAAGGAGATCCCTGCTGTCACTTTCAGAGTGTTGATGCCGATCACCTCGCCATCCTGAGAGATGTATGTGCACATGTACAAATACACAGCTCACACAGTAAACACTCATAATGACTGAATCCCACATGCTGGAGTGTGGGTGTTCAATCAGGCAAATACTCAGTAGAAATGGGCTAAAAAAAATATGGCAGAATTCGAGGAAAATGTGTTAAACTCAGGCTAAAATATAATATTCTTATTTTCCAAAAGAAAAAATTACATATCTTAACATAACTTAACATTTAATATAGAATCAGAAGTCTAAAAACTGTGTCACTTTTGTAGACATTACAACAATGTTGACCTGTGACAGTCACACTGAATCATCCACCACAGTCACAAAAGCCATCACAACACGACTCACCAAGTTCACAAGAGGTCCTCCAGAATTTCCATACTTCTCACAGAAAACATGAAATATGAGACAGAAGCAATTTCATCAATGATTTGACATATATGCAAAAATCTCTATATAACCAAAGCTACGTCAAAATATCTATGTAATGAACAAGAGAAATGATCAGGTCATAAGCAGCTGGCAAACAGAGTGTGTATACCTGTGTGTATATGTGTGTGTGTGTATATGTATGCCTCTGTGTGTGTGTGTGTGTGTGTGTGTGTGTATATGTATGCCTCTGTGTGTGTGTGTGTGTGTGTATATGTATGCCTCTGTGTGTATATGTGTGTATGTGTATATGTATGCCTCTGTGTGTGTGTGTGTGTGTGTGTGTGTGTATATGTATGCCTCTGTGTGTGTGTGTGTGTGTGTGTATGTATGCCTCTGTGTGTGTGTGTGTGTGTGTATGTATGCCTCTGTGTGTGTGTGTGTATATGTATGCCTCTGTGTGTGTGTGTGTATGTATGCCTCTGTGTGTGTGTGTGTGTGTATGTATGCCTCTGTGTGTGTGTGTGTATGTATGCCTCTGTGTGTGTGTGTGTACGCCTCTGTGTGTGTGTGTGTGTGTGTGTGTATGTATGCCTCTGTGTGTGTGTGTGTGTGTGTGTGTGTGTGTGTGTATATGTATGCCTTTGTGTGTGTGTGTGTATATGTATGCCTCTGTGTGTGTGTGTGTGTTTATATATGCCTGTGTGTGTATATGTGTGTGTGTGTGTGTGTGTGTGTGTATATGCCTGTGTGTGTATATGTGTGTGTGTGTGTGTGTATATATGCCTGTGTGTGTGTGTGTGTATATATGTGTGTGTGTGTGTGTGTGTGTGCTCACATTAATAATAGCATCGGTCTGGATGTAGTCCATGTCTGAGTCCTTGATGCCCAGCTCTTTGCCGTCTCTCTGAGCTGTGCTGACGATGCCGGTGGTGACGGTGTTCTGCAGGGCGAACGGGCTGCCAATAGCAACCACAAACTCCCCTGGCCTCAGATCAGCTGAGCGGCCCAGAGACAGCACGGGAAGCCTCTTCTGCTCCCATGCGGATCCACATGCACACAGACAGACATGTCAGACAGAGACACATGAGGCGAGTTGGACAGAGGGAGAAAGGAAGACGAGCTGCTTACAAAACCCTGCAGCTATGTGAGGTATGGGTGTGAGAATACACACACCAGCGCCGCGTCTGTGAGTCACAGAGCTGCTGTTTATGAAACTGTTCCTGCTAGCCTTCTGAGTGTCTGGCAGGAAGCTGTCAGAGCTTGGCACAGACACATGTCAGGATGTGGCTTCTTGTGCAAGTGTGTGAGTGTTTATGGGTCAAGGAAGAAGAAAATGTCTGATTTTTTTTTGAGAAAAAGAAAAAGTTGAAGAGAGCTGTGTTGCAGATTCTCTCACCTGAGGATTGACTTTGATGGTGGCGATGTCGGCCTTCCTGTCTACATCTCTGACCGCGGCCTCGTACGCGTCGCCGTCGTGGAGCTGCACGCGCAGCTGGGGCCTCCCTGTCACTGTGGTCGCTGTGGTTACGACGTGAGCGTTGGTCACAATCACACCTGAGTGAGTCACGATAAAACCAGAGCCGCTGGAGAGACGCATGTGGCGACCAAACAGAGGGTGTCTGGACACAGAGAGGAGGGGGAGAGGAATGAGAAGGAGGACAAAGATGGCAGCTCTTCACAACACATGCTGGGAGGAAGAGGTTGAAATAAGAAGACTTCAAATCCCAGAAGTCACCACAACTTCAAGTTCATGTGTACAAACCATAGACTGTATAAAATAAGTCAGGGCCTAGGAGTCAGACACACACACACACACACACACACACACACACACACACACCTTACAAACAGTTCAATGTGGACAACAGCAGGTGCTATTTTCTCCACCACGTCAGCGATGAAGTTGAACTTGTAGCGAGGGCTGCCGGGACGCACCAGGGAGCTACCTGTACTGACATGAAGAACACACTGCATTAACATAAACACACACACATGCAATAAATCCTCCACCACATCATTTACAATCATGACTCTATAGGATTAAATCAAAGTTTGAGACCAGCATCAAAGTTTTCCATGAGGAGTAAAATAGTATGAGAGAGAGATTTATTATTATTTTTTAGACAATCACTGTGTTTTATATCCTGGTCCTTTTATGTTTACCATCAGGAGAGAGAGCCACATTCAGGATGATCCTCCACATCTGTTACAGCTGAGTGTTTATCTCCAGTGAAGTACTGAGAAATATGATGCTAAGAGCCAAGGTATGTTAGAAAATAACCATTTAAGAGCAGGGCTGCATCTAGGGATTCATTTCATTATATCTGTTGGTTATTATTTTTTGATCAATTGATTATGAAATTAAAAAAAAAAAAAATAATAGAAGTGACATCTTCAAATTCCCAAAAGTGTTCAGTTCACAAAAGCAACATATTCTGATAGTGAAGAAGCTGAAATCACAGTGAAATGTTTGTACATTTTTTTAAACGACTAAAACTATGAATCCACTATCAATATAGTTGATTGATCTTCTGACTGCGACTAAATCATTAATCAACTAATTGTTGCATCTCCATTTCAGATTTTGCTTTGAGTGTCCAATCTACTGTGTCAGTTGGATAATGAAATAAAACACAATAAAATAAAACACCTCAGTCAAAGTGGAGACTGACTGATTCTTATGATTTTCTTTGCTTCGCAGTGATTTGATGAGATGATTCCACTGAAAATATTAAAGCTGTTTATGTGTTAAATAAGCATCAAACTGCACTTTGAGCATAAACAACTATTCCAGTCCATCCAGGCCTGTTCGGTGTGATGTCCCCCCTCCTCCCCCTGCCCACCCTGAGCAGCCCTACCTGGGGCCGGGGCTGAGCACGCGCCCTTGTGCGCCTGGCTCACCGCGGCTCTGCCCTTCAGCTCGGCTTCACGGCTGGCTGCTCTCATCCTGCACACATTACCGTACGTCTTCCCGTCGCTTCCGCACACCTCGTGCTCCGACTTGCAGCGGCAGACCCCCCGGGAGCTCCGCCGCGCGCCCCCCGCCGCCGCCGCCGGTAGCAGCTTGCACTCCAGCCCGTCCCCGCAGGGCAGCTGCTTCTTGCGGCCGCAGGGGTCTCCCTCCCGCGGCGAGCACACCAGGCAGCAGTTGCATGTGTCCGGGACGTATCCTCCGGGACAGCTGGGGCTCGGACACAGGCTGACGTCGCACCGGGAGGCGCAGCGCTCAGGCTGCGCGGCTCCGCTGGGCTCGTGCGCAGAGAGGAAGGCGGCCGCCAGCAAAAGTAACTGCATTGTGATGAATCCTGATTAATCACTCTGGATGATTTATTCCTTATATTGTCATATTAAATGTTTCTGTCCAAACTTCCAGCTTGTTTCTGAGTTCAGACACTAGAGAAATGAAACACACTCTCCGCTGCTGATCTGCGCTCTGATCACAGATAAATGATGGGCCTGTCCTCTGAGATGAAACTACATTTCAGAGTCATCCGTGCTGCATATTTTTACAACCCTGTGACTGTACATTAGTTTTCTGAAGGATCCCACAGCCAGAAACGCTCCTGGAATGAAACTGATCGTGCGCACCATCTAGTGGACACAGGCATACATTACAACCTGTTTTATACAGGCTATGATTATAGCACGATTTATTCAGAGCAGCCTGTTGGTGAAAGTGTGAATTCAGGGCCTCGTCCTCCTCTGGACTGGCTTCTTGATCTGAACCAGAGACTGACCCACGATCTATCTTATCTGATTTGAGAATACATTTAAGTCAGATTAGAGAGATTATTTTGAATTGAATAGGTGAAGGAAATGGACACATGGACAAAAAGGGAAGAGACATTCTCAAGAGATGTCTCAAAATGTATACTACTACTACTACTACAACTAGTAGTAATAATAATAATACTGGATACTTGATCTATAGTTTTGTGTAGTATTGTGGGAAGGATTTCTATCAGGGACATAGACAGTATAAATAGTGGACGGAGACAATGTGGCAGTACCTTAAACCTGCATTCCTTCTAATGGCCAGCAGGGGCCACTCCACTGGTTGCAAAAAGAAGCCAGAATGTATGGAAGCCTATGAGAAAATGACCCTACTTCTCACTTAATTATTAATTGCAAAAACGTTTTCCTAATGAGTTTATGGTCTCACTCACTTGTTTCAAATCTTCTTGAATACAGCATGCTCTTCACGCTGTAAGTTATGCTCCCTTTTAGAATAAATAGATGATAATACAGGATGTGCTTTAGGGCGTGGCTACCGTTTGACTGACAAGTAACTACCACATCATGTCCTCAGGTCTTTGGCCAGATCAAAAAGGAATCCTCCCCAGCTCAATCCTCTCATCTCTCCTGGTTCCAAAAAGCCAAGCTGGTGATGGCCATTATGTCAAATCAGGTTCAAAACAGTCATCTACAAATGAGTGACATCATGGTGGTTTTACACTACGCCACGTAAAAAGAAAGTAAATGCAGGAGTAATTTATAGTGCTTGGTTTGTAAACATGTTGATATCGCCACCTACAGGCAAAAATGAGTAGCACTTGCTCAAGTGTTACAATTTTAATATGCCCCCTGCAGGCAAAAAATGTTCCAGTTTTCATTATATCTAGCTTCATTTTCATAGCTGGTGATTTTGTGTGTGTTACAGTATGAAGTAAGTAGGACACAGCTGTGAAAAATAGAATTAATAATGGCTGAATCCCATTTAAGGGCTTCAGTTTCAGGTTTGTGTTGTGTTGAATAGAACTGATCCATTGTTATGTTTTTAGTAACACCTGTGCTTTTTCTCACTATGACACATGAAAATGTCTTATTGTCCCCTAATGTCCTATAAAAGAACAGCACTATACTGTATTTTGTCATTTTTGCAGGTTCAAAACGAAAAATCTCTAACGTTCAATATATCAATATGTGTCTATTTTCAGGGAAGTATATTTCCTCACTCCACTTCTAAAACTGCAAATCTGGTGTTGTGTGATCAGAATTTTGTTTCAGCTATAATCTATATTTAATTGTAGGTTTCTAAATGATCAGAATAAAAAAAGGCTGGTTTTATTTAAATATTACCAATTTAAATGAGCAGAAAAACCCCTCTGTTAAGCTGTTATGTAATGTTAGTCATAGCTTTAGAAGAGCTTTTGGCTTCAAATACTGCATTTTAAATTTCAAGATTCCAAATGATGCCTTGAAGTGTGTCACACAGGGAATGTTGCCCACATGGTGGCAGTGTTGAGCTACGCTTCCTCTACTTCCTCCTACTGCTGACACAGATAATGATCACAATGCAACATGTTTTCATATGTCATTTCCTCTCCAGATGGGTGCTGTGTCTCACTCAGTGTGTTTGTGCCGCCTTGGTCTGACCCTCAGATGAGTGTGTCTTCACTTCCACCGGTGTCACGTCTGGGAGGAGCACACTGTAGAGGAAGTGTGTGGGCGTGTGGTGGAGCACGTGTCTCATTCGCACATGCATGTGGAGATGTTTTAATGAGAGCAGGTAAATTATGCACGTGTTTGTATCCACATGACAACATGCGCTCATCAACACCTCCATGAGAATCCTTATCAGTCTGATCTGCAGCAGGAGGATGTGGCTCCAGACGCAGCAATGTGTTCTAGTCACTTTAAGGTTTTGGTGTCAGTACTTGTTGTTGCCATGGCCTTGGTGATGAGCCATGCTGACTGGTGTCGTCCTGGTGTGTAAGTAATGCTGAAACAATTATATAATTAATCCAACTCTTTTGATAATCATTTACTTGTTTAAGTCATTTATCAAGAAAACATTTACCAACTCAAGCGACTCAAAGGTGAGGGGACCTGCAGGTCTTCAGGTTCCCTGTGTGGGGCCCCGGCAGCTTCATGTGGCCCCTCATGCCCATGTTCAGACATCAGAGACACTGAAGGAGGTTTAACACTGAAGTTTTCACACGAGACAAACTGCAGAGGAGAACTGAGCAAAGCAACACTGACTGTAAACTGACTGACTGACTATAATCTGACTGACTGTAAACCTCCACTCTCAGTCTTTAAGAAAAGACTAAAGACCCAGCTCTTCACTGAACACCTTGGCACTTGATAAACTCCTATAATTGCAATGTATGCCCCCCTCACTGCCTGTAGACAGGCCCTATCTAACTTGAACCTTGATTTCTTGGCTCTTATCCAGGTTGTTTTCTCCTGACTAGATCCTTGCTTGTGTTGTATTTACTCTCAGATGTACGTCGCTTTGGACAAAAGCGTCTGCTAAATGAAATTGTAGAATTGTAGAATTGTAAACCGACTGACTGTAAACTGACTGACTGACTGTAAACTGACTGACTGTGAACTGAGTGACTGTAAACTGACTGACTGACTGTAAACTGACTGACTGGCTGGCTGACTGTAAACTGACTGACTGGCTGACTGACTGGCTGACTGACTGAGAACTGACTGACTGTAAACTGACTGACTGACTGACTGACTGAGAACTGACTGACTGGCTGACTAACTGACTGACTGTAAACTGACTGACTATAAACTGACTATAAACTGACTGTAAACTGACTGACTGACTGACTGTGAACTGACTGACTATAAACTGACTGACTCGGTGACTGACTGTAAACTGGCTGAC
This sequence comes from Centropyge bicolor, assembly GCA_037975185.1. NCBI lineage: Eukaryota > Metazoa > Chordata > Actinopteri > Pomacanthidae > Centropyge > Centropyge bicolor. Next base: position 14,474 of record JBBMOC010000510.1, read on the forward strand.
TGACTGAGCCAGACAGAGGAGACTGCCGAGCCTTACAATGCGGAGAAGTTGCCTGAAAGTTTTCAGGAGCTTTACAGCCAACAGAGAGAAGGGACGCAAAAGAGGCCCAACTCCAGGAGGAACTGGTTCTTCAGGTTGTTTTCAGGCTGAAGTCAGAAGACTGTGGCACTGAATGAAGAAACGTCCTGCCTCAGTGTTCACTCACAACTTCTTGTGAAGTACACCAGTGCTCATGATGTTGTCAGGGTTTTCTCCAAGTTTCCCTTTCATTTTAAATAATTAGAAAAAACATCAAAACAAAACCCTGGTGATGATCCAGTGTTTAACTGTCACAGCCGCAACCCGGGTTCGATTCCCGGCCAGGGTATATTCACTTCTGTGAGCATGTTGGAAATTTGCTGCTTTACTCTTTTGAGCAAATTGAATATCTCTGGGTTTTATGACCACTGTTTGAAAAAAAAAAAAAAACATCTCCAGTGAACTGTAATTTCTCTTCTTGTTTTATGTATATGCACTGTACTTCAACTGTCATACACATTAGCGCAGTATATAATTCAAAGTGTGCTTTTAAACAGACAATTCTCACAAGTTATTAATAGCTCACGTTCACTCGAGGTGTCACTGTTCCCGTCATCAGTCAATCATCAACTTGTCGTCTGTTGGTTTAATAGCCCAGTCACAGGCGTGTGGAAACTGTAACACCCAAATCATCGGAGCTCGGCTGAACACGCTTCTGTAGGAAGTATTTGAGAGCAGTAAAAGTACACGGCTGTAATACTCTGTGCATCATGTTTCCCTGAGCAGTAAATCAAAAGGACAAACTGTAGCCAACACAAAAAATGAGCAAAACAAAGATTCAAATTTCCCAAATTTTATTTTTCATCTGTTAAATATACAACTTTTCTCATACAATCATTGAGTTGGAATAAAAATTTCAAGATGCATACATAAGAAAACACAACGGCAACAAGCAAGTGAGAAATATTGTTTTTCCTCTTCATGTGTGTTGTTGAGGGGGGGGGGCGAGGGGCCGTCGCCCACGCCACAAGGTTCAAGAGAAAGCTGCTTACATGTCAAACAACAAATACATTCATTGTAACGAGAAAGGTCAATTTTTGACAGCATTCACTCGTATTGAAATGTTCAGGAGCAAGAATCAGTGTAGAAACCGTAAACAGATTACATTCAAGCAAAGTGTTTATTACTCGTCCTCCTCCTCCACAGTTCATATTCAAGTTTCAACAATATTCTTTTCTTCAGGCTTTTAAAGATTCCTTCCACAGACAGATTTTGGCAGTAGCGTGAGGTGAAGACACTGGGTTTGTGTTTGTCCAACAGACTGGGTAAAGAGCGGTTTGACCCAGTTGTACACGCCTATATTTTAATAAGTAATCCTACAAGGCAAAGCAAATATTTTTAGACTTTCCCAGACCAGGAACAACACTGCCCCAGATTAAAAAAACACTTTGTGGAGAGATCTGTGAAGCCAGTCCTTTAGGTTCCCAAACACTACTGGAGCACAGATCTGCTGGTCTGTGCTCTGTAGCTGCTTGTTCTTTGGCCATCAGCCCCACTAAGAGACTTCAGTAGGTAAGAAAGAATCCTGCCTCACAGTAAACAAAGCCCACCTCTGTGGAGAAGCCCATTATCCAATCAAGTCACCATGGTAATCACAAACAGCCCCGAGGTCTGGGGGAGACACTGGTCTGCCCTTCTCTCCGGCTCCCATGATCCTCTGCTCTCTCTTCACAAACTGAGGACTGTCTACAACTTCTTATCATTATGTCTTCGAACGATGAGTAGTCTCCTTNGCCGCAAGCCCCAAGCCTAACCTGTTCCTGTCAAATAAGACCTTGGGGGGGTCTGAGGAGTGAAACTTACACTCAGAAGTGTTCACCGCTGTCGCCCCGGTGTCCAGCTCCGGCTTGCTGCTCTCTGTCTCTGTCGGGTCGCATTCTGACATCATCGTCGCTCCGTTTATAATACACACAAATTCAGTCACATTAAATTCCCTTTAAGATGTCCGCCTTCCATGTGAAAGAGTCCTCCCTCCGTTCCACAAGATCATAAACCCCCCCCCAATAAATTATTGGAAAGCAGCTGCTTTCGCTCACCGATATGTCCACATAATCCGTCAGGCTCGTCTGTGCTGCTTCCTTGTTAGCTCACTGCGCATGCGCTGAGCGAATGAACACCGCGTTAGCGAAAGTTGCCTTCAAGTGCTTCTTGTGAAGTCCCTGAATTTGAAGACTGTAATTTCATGGTGAAATTCGCCCTTAACTAGCTAATGCCGATATCATGTTAACTTCAAATAGTCGAATTATAGCTGGTGTAATGTATGAATCAAATATTATCTTTAAAGTTCGTTATACATGATTTCAATGTAACCAAAAGACAAATGTATCTAGTAACTGGAAGTAAAAAGTATTTTATATGACTTTCTGAGTCAGTCAGTTTAATTAGGATCATTTCTTGGCCTGCTTTGAAACCAACTTTGCACAGAAACAATTTGTTCAGCTCTTTTTCACTCTGTGCAGACTGTGCTTCTTTTTTTAAGGGAAACAACAATGTAAGCAAACCTCAAGTAAACATATGGCGTCTTCAGTAACAATGATAACATAATTAAAATCATTATTGCGCATTTGTAGGTTTTAATATGAAAACTATCCCATTATCTTAACACAAAAGTTGAAATATTTGAGGCAACAAGCAAACCTTTTTGTACTTATTAAGCTTTAATAATCGAAAAAGCTCTGTCACATTAATGGCACTGTTTTTTGTTATTTAATTCGTTGTCACACTGAGAAAAAAAGTTACACTTTTCAAATGAGTACAGTGATGCCTTCACTGCCCGTTCATTCATACCGCTGCTCGCCCTTATTCGAAATGTAGCAGTAACGTTTATGGCCACTAGATGCCGACAGTGATACAAAAATGAAGACTAGTGCAACGTGTTGACTCCGAGCAAAACGACTTTTTTTCTTTCTTTCTTTTTCTTTTTCTTTTTCTTTTCTTTCTTTCTTTCTTCTTCTTCTTTTTTTTTTTTTTTTTTTTTTTTTTTTTTACAAATGTACTTTGTAATGTTTCCCCACTTTATTCTAAAATACTGCTGGTCCTAAATGAGCAATCTCAAGTTGTCTTTTTTTTCATCAAGTGTCATCATTTTTAATGTCTGACAAGCATAGGAGTAACTCCCAGCCTCCCCACAGACTGTCTAAATTTAATGTTGAGTACACAAATTGGAGTATGGTGTAGCCATCACATGGTTTATATAAATATATTTTGCTAAGCCCCATTTTCCTGTTTAGACCCATGGTGGATTAATGCAATCTCTTTTACTTTGCAAGGCTTAATACAATAATTTTTTTATTACTTTATTTTACTTTCCCCTCTCTTCCTGTCTGCCCTATAAGTTCATGGTTTCTCTCTCTTCATTTAATTCTCTCAGCGCCCCTCAATCACCCAGCACTCTCCACAGCACCTCACTCTCCCTTCACCCTAAGCCCCTCTCCACCTATATCCCGGCCCCTCCACCACCACTCCTCTCTCTAATAAGGGAGTGAAACACATGCAAATGAGCAGTCAGCCAGCTGGTATCACAGCAGTCATGTGATCTATCAAGGTAGTGGGTTAAGGGGTGAAGGAGACATGGTGAGAGGAGGGAAGGAGGGGAGGAGGGGGAGGGTGCGGGAATAGAAGAGGAGGGAGGTTGAAGGAGGGATCAGGGGGGATGAGAAGGAGACGGACAGGTTCAAAGACATGCTGGAGAGACACACCGGCATCCCTCTGCCAGCTCTTTGCTAGACGGTGAAATAATCCCATCAGCCCTCTCTCCCTTTGTCCATCAGTTTTCTCCATACTGTTTGTGCCTGTGCCTACCTTATACCCTTCATTTCTGTATCTGTCTACCCTTCAAGGACACATACCTGAAATGTCACTCATGTGGCACATGACACTTTACAGTGGAAGCACATCAGCACACCTCTCTCTTTCTCTATGTGTGTGCATGTGTGTGTCAAACCTATGTACTTCACCCACCACTGGGTGACAAGCCCCTGCAGCAGTGCGCATGAATGCATGTGTGTGTGTGCGTGTGTGTGTGTGAGAGAGAGAGAGAGAGAGAGAGAGAGAGAGAGATCCGTCTTTTCCTCACTGTAGCCCCCATTCCAGGAGATTCTGTTGGCATAAGATCGGGTTTACTCTGCCAACAGCAACCACCCTCATCCATTCCTCTTTCCTTCTTTCGCCCTTCCCCTGGCTGCTGGATGAGGGAGAGAGGGAGAACCCTATAGCGCAGCTCACTTTTTTAAAGTGCATGTGTGTTGTTGGCGATTAGAGAATTTGATATGATTTGTTAGTTTGTGAGCAAATACATCCACCCTGCAATGCCAAAGCAAGAACATGTGGGCTCCAAAGTCTACAAAGTCCACCACAGAGAGCGAGACATCCACCAGGGTTTGACGTTGGAATGTTTAAAAATGCTTTATTAATACTGACAGTTTTTTTTTTAAATGCAAAATTCATTAACATTATAAAAGTGAACAATCAGATACACATAACATTAAGTAGTCATCTCACATTTATAAATATTTAATTTGTGGAGGTGTAAATGAAGTCAACTCAAGTGGAGGGGCTGTTAAATATTTGTCTGTCGCTCATATTTATTTATCAATTTTCTCATTTTCTGGACAACACAAAGCCTCTACGTGTCTTTTTGTATGTCAGCGTTTGTCCATTTGATGGCTCAGTCCGGTGTCTCTGAAGGAGCACTGCACTGGGCCAGAGAGACACCAGTCACCTGTTACCTATCAGGAGAGATCCACACAGAGAGAAGACAGTCAGAAATTGCATGTGTGTGCCAGTGTGTGTGTGTGTGTGTGTGTGTGTGTGTGTGTGTGTGTGTGTGTGTGTGTGTGTGTGTGTGTGTCTTCATAGTGCGAGTGCAGCACCTCTTGGACCAAACATCTTCAGGTAGCAGTGTGAACAGTATGGCTTCTCATCATACTGAAACACAACCAGTAGGACATATTTACTGCATCATCCAACTCATTCATTCAATCACTTTTTTTCTATTTTCCTCAAATACGTCCTCATATACCTCGGCATGTTGTCCAGCTGTGAGCTGTCTGTTGCACTTCTGACACTTCAGACACAGAGGGTGGTAGTCCCTCCCTAAGGACCTCTTCTTCTCACCTGTACCAAAAAAAAAAGAGGACTGTGTCTCTGAGAGGCAGGGTGGGATATTTTTTTTATGGATATTTAATAAAAAAATTTACACACATACATTGTATTTTTACATCATTGGTCTGGATTGAAGGGTCGATGACTTCAAATGAATAATAATAATTTTCGTTTAATTTACAAAAAATGGTGTGATTCAAGAGTCTGGATCAGGCTACAGACTGTTACTCTCATCAGCACAAATAGACCAAAGAGGCTGGTGTTGGAGGAAAGGAGGTAAGTAGGCCAGGTCACACCAGAGAATTTGAACTTAGCTGGCACATGAATAGGAAAGTAAAACTAGCAGCAGAAAAAAAAAAAAAAAAAAAAGTTGGCGAAATTACTGTTGTGCGTCCAATAATAAGGTCTTAGGGTAGGAGAGGACTGAAGTATACGAGACAGACGATCAGGAGGAAACCCAGAGAGCGGCGCGCAAGCTTGTTTGGCTAGACCCACATCCTGTTGTCATCATGGATGCGTGTGCGTGCATGAAAGAGGAGAGAGAACGGGTGAAAAGGCTTCGTTTTGTCCTCAGATATATCAGCAGATAGACCTCTGCAGCAGGAATATCTAAGCCTCTTTTTTAAGCACAGTTTTGACGTATCGTATGAGGAAAAGCACAGATGTAACTATGAATGTTGGTAACGTCCTCAGTTCCATTCACGTCTCCCTGTGAGCCTTAATACTGTACATCTGAATGGAATGCAGCCATCAACAGCATTATTACTTGCACCTGTGTTTGCCAGGCCTATTATTAATATTATTTACATATTTTATTATATAGAAATATTTTACAAGTTCAGATGTGATGGCAAAACCTTGTTTGTTAAAAGTTTTCTCTTGATCATTTTAACTTTTTCTTGCTCAGCTGAAGCAACTAAAAGAAAGACACTGAGAGAGAGAGAGAGAGAGAGAGAGAGAGAGCGATCAAAAAGAAATAGATCACAGGACAGTGAGAAGATGCCAGACAGGAGGATACAGACATATAGAGTAAAAAATGAAAGAGGTCAGACTCACCAAAGTAAACGGGCTTCCCACAGATTGGACAGTAGCCTACCATTATGGTATATAATTATTTATCACACAGTATGAGTGGGTTCAGTTTAGCTGGCGTGGTGACAAACGCTATCCTACCAGAGCGTACGAGCACACGAGAGTGTGAAGTGAAAATTGACAGGAAAACCGTTAAACTGTAGGTATGTCGGCGTCTTGTGAACTCAAAACCAGGATGTGGTGAGCGAGACGTCACAGGAAGAGAGAAAAATGTGATTTGAGAAGTAAATACTATCATTAGTGGAGAGAAGAGACAGACAGCATCTCTAATCACTTCTTCTATATATGATGACAGATATAAAGGCTTGTAAATACACATCGCTTTATAGTCCGTTGTATATGTGTTTATAGAAGAGCTTCGGGTAACCAGTCATGACTCTGTAAGGAGAGAGAGAAGGCGGGAGAATGAAAGAAAGAGGGGTGAGGAGAGAAGGGACAAAAACAGCTGTCAGCAGCTCAAATTCCCAGCTATCTTCTCTCCTTTCCTACTGTTTTCACCCTCTTTTCTAGATTAAAAACAAGGAGTTGATCCTTTCAATTGAAAAGGGAAACCTGACACTTGTGCCTTTCTCTCCTTTCTCTCCTTTCTCTCTCTCCCCCTCTGTCTCTCTCCCTCTGTCTCTCTCTCTCTCTCCCTCTCTCTCTCTCTCTCTCTCCCCCTCTGTCTCTCTCTCTCTCTCTCTCCCCCTCTGTCTCTCTCTCTCTCTCTCTCTCCCCCTCTGTCTCTCTCTTTCCCTGTCACATACTCACACATATGCACACCCCCGCTCACTGACTCACACAGACACACCATACACCCATTTATACACACACACACACACACACATGCAGGCGCACACACACACACACACCAAAAAGGCTGTACTTCTTCTCAGTGACATCACATAAAGAAGCTGCAGCCAAAGAGCAGAGGGAGAGGCAGGGTGAGGTGTGTGTGTGTGTGTGTGTGTGTGTGTGTGTGTGTTGGTGCGAGGAGGCAGTTATCCCCTCGGGATAGGAGATGGAAGTAGACCTGGGGAGGGACAGTGGTGAGGAGAGATGAGCGAGACAAGGATGGAGACAGTAGTCGGTCTCAGCTCAGCAGGGACAAAGAAGATGAACTCTGATGAACTTTGCCGAGCGGAGCAGGGCAGCTGAAGTCAGGGTGGGAGACAGGCAAATGTCTGTGTGGTTGGACCCCTCTCACTGTCAATGGGACTTGTTTCTTGGTTTTGAATGACTTACAGAGACGCACAACTGTATGATAACAGGCTTTAAAATACAGTGGTGGAAGACACATTCAGATCCTTTACTTGAGTAAGAAAAACCACAAACTGCAGAAAACAAAATTCAAAAAGTTCATTAGTATTAGCAGAAAAATGTCCTCAAATTTTTAAAGGCAAAATGCTCTTGATGAAAAATACCCCTTGTCGGTGTTATGTATATATATATTTATATATATATATATATATATGTGTGTGTGTGTGTGTGTGTGTGTATATATATATATATATATACATATATATCGATAGATATATAGATATATATATTTCCCCACAATATGTTTCACTGGAAGTTTTTTTTATAAAGACCATAAATAAAATCAAACCAACATCAGTGCTCCTCTGTTTAGACTAAATAACCTGTTACAAAAAGTACATCTTGATAAGAAAAAAAAAGGAAATCACAAACCTGGAAACTGCATGGTCCGCACACATTATTCACCTTCTTCTTCAGGCATTACGTTTGAGTTCTTGATCATGATCAGTGAAAGGTTGCCATATCTTCCAAGTGGAAGGTTTACCAACATCTGTCTCAGCCACTGAGTCACAACTGGTCAATGAGTCTTCTTCATGTTGTAGCTGGTTAGATGTTTCCAAAACATTAAAGGGGAACTCCACTGATTTTACACATCAAAGTCTGTTTACAGTTTTTGAATAGTATTATTGCATATTGCTGTATGTGAATAAAGTTGTGTAATGTCTTTTGAGTAAAGTGACGAGCGGCCTTCAGTGATGACACGTGGGGCTGAAGACTAATGAAATGAAAAAAATCAGGGCTTGTGGATGTCTATAGTCTATCGTCATGTTTTGACAAGGAAGGAGAATACAGGGTGTCCCGGAAAACATATAAAACAATTCCAATCTGACACTTAAAAAGAGAGCTGTAAAAGCTGTAAACAAAACTACTTATCGAATTAAATGTTAGGCTCAAAAATTAGTTATTATAAATTAAGTCAATAACTAACCTGAAAGTATCTACAAGTTGTTTTGGCAGCAGTATTTATGTTTAATAAAAGAGCAGTGCAACAGTGGAATAAAAAGTCACTGAACATTTGAAAGTTAAAACAAATGTTTAGATTAAGTCAATGGACAAATATGATTGTATGATAAGAATGAGTTAGGCAATAATAGGTTAAAGTCTGATGCCAGTTTTGGTGTCAAATAAGTAGTGTTTGGTAAAAATAAATAATAATAAAAAAATAGGAAAATAATAATAATAACTGCAACTTCATAATTGTTGGAAAGTCCCTAAATCTAAAATCTATAACAAGGAATCATATTTCATAAGCTGATCACATGTGTAAAACCCTGATCTTCAAATTCACTTGAAATCGTTAGATAAATGTAGTGGAGCATCAAAGTACAATATTTCCCTTTGAACTGTAGTGGAAGAAAAGTAGCCTTTAATGGAAATACTCAAGCAAAGTGCATGAACATTATGCAGTACTTGAATAAATGTATTTAGTTACTTTCCACCGCTGAGAAAGTACCTGTATATGGACGCATGTACAAACACGCATCTTACAACATTTGTGCTCTTTTAAAGTATATTTCATCAGTGCTCACATCACAAAAACACCCGCGTACGATTCCTGTTGCTGATGAACTTCAGAGGGCGATGAAATATATGAAGTATTTCATCATTTGCATATTTGCCAGCATCCCTCTCCTGTGTGTCACGCTTTGCAGAGGGATGGAATACCAAGTAGCTTTTTCATCTGACCAGCCTTCCCCACAGGATAACCTATCATGTCTCTCCATCAGCATTCATTGTGTGTGGACAGCGCTCGCAGAGTTACAGCCACAATCTGAAGCCTATATGTCTGCGCCGCTTACAGTGTTTTTTATGCAAATGATGATGTCATGATTTTAATAGAGAGCAGATAGTGAATGTGCACCAAACAAAAGCACGGAGTCGTTCGAGGGAGAGCGGCTCGAAGGAGAAGCAGAGAGGATTTTCCACAGGTTGAATTAGAGAAAAAAAAGTCAAATTAAACAGAAAAAGGAAGCGGAGCGTGGAGAAACAGAGGAGTTGTAGTTGTGAAATGGAGAGAGAAAGGAAACAAGAGGAGAGAAGAGAGGGGGCGTTAAAACCACATTTCCCAGAGGATCTTTTGGTAAGGCTGCGTGGAGAAAACTGCCAAAACTCTTAACACACACATTCCCACACTGGCACGCACATACGCATGGTTCACTTCTGCCAAGTCATATGAGATACAGCAGCACGCTCTGGATGGAGAGATGTGGGAATATCAGGATCTATAGTAACATTGAGAGAGAGCGGTGGAAACAGACAGAGCTTGGAGGAGGGAGAGAAACACTGGCTCCTCTCCTCCGTCTCCTCCGGTGGGTTGGATCTGGCCGAGGCCAAACCCTCCGACGCCGGCTTTGAGAGTTGTGTGCGGGGGGGACACAGGAAGAGGCTCAGGAAAGAAAACGGCTGGAAGGATTCCTTCTTCCCACACATAAACGCACTCTTGATCACATGTGCGCACACATGATACTCGCACACACACACACACACATGGAGCAATAAGGAGCCTTTGGAAGGCTTCCTTTTTCCCCACTCACTCTCACACACCCACTCGTCATCACGTTTCAGCTCTTGGCATCCTCCCTTCTCCTCCAAGCCCAGAATATGACATGGCTTCGGGGTTGCATCTCCGCTGCATACACACAATCAGCCTCGCACTACAAGACATATGGCAAACAAAATCAAGCCGCATTTCAAACATTTGACAGATGAAGAGAACCAAAGCGCCACATGGTGATTTACTTTGTGGTACCTGTTTGAGGTAGAGAGAGGAAACTTTTTTTTTTTTTTTTTTTTTGCTTTCCTCTGATATTTTCATTTGTCGATGTGAATGTATCAGTTTTCAGAATGACTTTTCCAATGGCCGGACTGTGAAGGCAAGGGGAACAGCTTAAGGTTTTCCAACCAAGCCCAAAAAAAAAAAAACCCCTCTCACCCTTTACAGTCTCAAAGCCACTCTGGTGCTCATTTGGCACAGCCAGTTGGATATTTTGGTGCGCTGCACATGGGGTGTGTTTTCCACAAATATCCCCCTCTGTGACGGCCTTTCTGGAGTCAGACCATCTAAAGGCTATAATCCTCTACTTAGGCTATCAGAGGATGGAAAAGTCAGGAAAATAAGTCCTTGTTTTTCACTATTAATCTGGCAAAGCCTATAAGTCCCCTCATGCCTCTATGTAGTGATATGATTATGGCATGGCAACGATTACTACATCACTAGTAGCTGTGAGTAGCTGGGTCAGTCAGATTGCATTATGGGATATTTTGTTGTTTTGTTTGGTCTGATCTTCTTTGTTTGTGTGTGTGTGTGTTTGCCAGTAGCATAAATTACACAGGTGCAGATGCCCCTCAAGCTTTTAATTCCCTATAGGGCTGATGTGCAATGCCAATACTTCAAAATGGCTAAAACAGCACTTACAACACACACACACACACACACAACAAGAACTAAACTTCTGGCATTCTTTTTTTTGCTGCTTTGCCATTACCTTCAAGAGCTGCTGACCAAAACAGAGTAAACACAGCAAAGGCCAAGTTGAGATTTTTAAATACATTTTGAGCCCAGCTAATTGTTAGTTGGTCATTCAGTTGATTGGTCCACCAGTTTGGTCCACACTGAAATGTCTCAAAAACTATTGGATGAATCGCTATGAAATGGTCCCCAAAGGATGAGTAGGGAAGGATGATAGGCTTGACGATCCCTTGACCTTTTATCTAGTGTCATCATATATGATATATAAATATGAAATGTCTCAACAAGGATTGGACAGATTGGTATGTTTCATCCAGTGACTTATTCATCATTGTCACAAATTTTAGTACAAAGGTTTTTGGCCCCCTCAGGATGAATCACAATCAGCCAACTTTGGAGATTTCCTCAATTTTCCTCCGTCATAAGGTCAACTCTCTAATGTATGGAGTACGTTGGTTTACGAACAAATACCCGCAAAACTTATTAACATGTTAGCATTGTTATTGTGAGCATGTTAGCATGATGATGTTAGCATTTTGCTCACAGCATAGCAGTACCTAAGTACAGCCTCACCCAGATGCTAGTTTGGCTGTAGACTTGTTGTACCATAACAGACTAAAGGATGTTTTTCTAAGTGTGAAGTTTATTTTTATTTATTTATTTATTTTTTACATTTTTGGTAACACTAGTAACACACAGGCCTGCTGGTGTGCCAGTCATCACAAACTCAAGTCATGCAGCCAATGATAATTGATTGTTGAAATGAGCATTAATCAAACCTACAGAACTATATATTAAATGTTAATAGAAACTGTTACATTATCAAGGGGCCTGAATATATCACACTGAATCAGGTGAAATGTGTAGAAAATGATACACAAGACATTTGTGTAACCTCAGCGAAGAGTTGGAAAAGGTGTGAACAAGAATATATGATACAGTCAGACTGTGTGGACTAAGATGATTTTAACAACCTTAAAGCTGCTTAAGAGGAAACAAAAAAAGGTTTAAAGTGTGTGTTCAGGGGATGATATGCTCATTATACACAGTTTCAAACTTCCAGAGTCGACCTCAGTCACTCAGCAGGGTTCTGGGTGTAGAGCATTTGGTTCTCGAGGCTGGTCCCACCTATTGTTTAGATCTGCTTGGGGAAACAGAAAGGCAGGCAGAAGGAAAGAACCTAATGTGTTGCTTCTTGCCTGTGCATTCTTGGCATAGCTCTTTGCCCTTTTCATTTTTTGACTGTGATTTTTTTTTTCTCCCTTGCTTTAATAGTGAAGCCAAGGGTCCACAGCCAGCCAAGTCCCACCGCTCCATTCTGGCTAAGCCACAGAAAGCTTGGCTTCCTCTACTCACTGCTCTCTCATTCTCCATGTATGACTACAGTATGCGTCTCTCTCTCTCTCTCTCTCTCTCTCTCTCTCTTTCTCTTTGTATGTCTTTCTATGTCGCTATGTCTCTCCTATTTGTCTCCTTGCTTTCTGTTTTATTTTTTGTGTCTGTCTGTATTGGTCAATCTGCCTCTTTGTCTCAATTTCTCTTTTTTTTTTCTCTTGTTCTCTTGTAACAAACACACACACTCTCTCTCTCACATACACACACATACACACCACCCTCTCTATTTCCCTGCCTGTCAGTCTGTCACAGCCAGCGGACTGGTTTAGCAGGCGGGGTTCAGCTGGGCTCCACAAACACATGGCTCTCAATCTGCCTTCTTGTGTGTGCTGGAATGGTATTTCTGTTTCTGTGCTGTTCAGGCTTTCTGTTTAATCTTCTTTTTCATTTTATGGACATGTTTAAAGAAAGTAAAGAAATATTTTTACACTTAAACATACGGACAAGGCAAACATCATACTGTGCACAGCCGTATGTGCTTCTTCTTTTGTACTGAACTTTGTATTTGGCCTAACAAATTTCAACCACTTGGATCATCTGAAATGTCTTTATTGTCACATATAACCTCCACAAACATATTGCATAACTATTAGGTAACGCTGTAGGTATTGGAGCAATAGCATGCCATCTCAAATTCAGCTGCTCCTCAGAAGACACTGTCTTTTTCTTCACAATACGAATAAATGCGAGTTTGATTGTATGCATAAGAGACAGTGTGAGCAATTTGGGCCTGTCTGTCTCTCAAGTGAAATTGAATTATAGATCAAGAACCCCTTGTGTGCACTAAAAACAAAATTCTCCAACTCAAACAAAGCCTACTCCCTCTTCTACTACGCCCATTTCTATCTGATCAGCGCCATTCATTCCGCCACTTAGACAGGAATCTAATTAGACCAGAATATCAACATTAAAACACATATCTGCCCCCTCCCTCATCTCTCTCTCTCTCTCTTTGTTTCTCTGCTCTTCCCTACAGCTGGTGAGAGTATGGTTTGTGGCTGCCCCTCCCCCAGCGTTTGAACAAGCCAATAAGAGAGCACGTCAGCAAAATACCCCCCCTCCACACATACACACACACACCATCCCTCGTTTTCCCTTACCACCCCATCCATTCCCAACCCCATCCCCCAGAGCCCTCTCTACACCCCATCCCCCTTTCCTACCACCCCTAACCCACTTACTCATCCTGCCTCCACCCTCCCACACACCCAAGAGACCTCCCCACCCTCTCTACTTTCTCACCCGTGCTCACCCTCCCTAGAAGCTGCTCCCTCGTCCTCTTCCCCCTTTCCCTTCACTCTGCTTCCCACTCACCCTTTTTCCTGGACACCCTTTCTTCAAACTCCCTCCCCTTCATTACACCCACTCGCCATTTTCCTTATCCCCATCTCTGCTGCTCCCCTTCCTTCCCCCACCTTTCTCTGTCCTCCCTCCCTCTCTCTCTCTCTCTTCTGTGGCCTTATCTTATGAATATCGGTAGCACACTGGGTGAAAAATTGATCCTCCCCGCCTGTCTGTGGACGCTGCCACAGCGCATTAGCCTGCGTGTGAGTGTGTGTGCGTGTGTGTGATGTGTGTGTGTGTGTGTGTGTGTGTGTGTGTGTGTGTGCGTGCGTGGAGGCTTGCTGCTTGCGGGAGAGAGGGAGGGAAGGAGGGGAGGAGGAGTGAGGGAAGGAGGGTGGGAGGGATATTTGCATATCATCAAAGTAGGGAAAGGAAGTGTAATGAGGAGAGAATGTGTGTGTGTGTGTGTGTGTGTGTTGGGTACGTGTGTATTAGGAGTGGTGTTGATGGGTTGGGTTGAGTGTGTGTGAAATGAGAGAACAAGACCAAGGGAATAGGGTATGGGAGGTGAGATGGACTGGGATGGGTTTAGGTGTGTATGTGTGTGTGTGTGTTAGAAAGAGAGAGAGAGAACAGACAGATAGACAGACGGAGATCACATCCATGTTTCCTCTCACATGCCATCCATCACCCCCTTCACACCCACATGCATAAAATATCAACACTGCACCTTATTTACACCTATTTATGTCAGGAATGTTTCATATAGAGGCTTGACCTTTGACACAACAGCCCTTAAATGTTTCCAGAGAAAAATTTAATGCCCTGTCCAGCTTCACTTATTGCTGGAAAAAGATCAGAAATTGCTATATTCCAACACATTTCACTATTGTAAGAACATAAGGAGCTCAGTTGGTTTGTGTAGGGATGCATGCACAAACCTGTTCTATCGACGAGACATGTGGCTCAGGTCACACAAGCAGACTCACTTCCTTCAGCCTTAATGGCCAAAAATTGAATTAGGCTATTTTTTTCTGACTTCAGCTAAATGAACCTTTTTCTTTTCTCTCACTCTTTCTCGTCTTCCTGTCTCCCCGTCTCGTTGTCTAGCCACTGTGAGCTGCTATGCAACTTTTGCAAACACAGCGGATACTTATTTTAAAGCGAACTTATGGCTCCAGAGGAAACAGCTGCAATGGGTAGGCTTGGTATTTGTAAATAAATAATTTAAAGCCCCCTTTTGCCTACCTCTCTGCTATCCACAGCTTCTGATTTAACAGGACGCACAATCGATTACCTATCCTCAACACATCCGTATTACCACTAAACTCGTGGTTTTAAAGCAAAACGAACACAAACAAATCTCAAAAAACAATTTTAAATATTTGCTCGTGTTATTTGTCCCTCTTTTAATGCGTGAGACAATGCGTATGCTAAAAAACAACTACAAACGCTTTCTGTTTTCCGGTATCGATTGGGCGGGTCTGGTGAAATCCGACTTGAGCGTTGATGGTCTGTCACATTTCACGCTGACACCAAGCGAACACTGGGCGCATACACACACACTCACACACACACATACACACACACATCCACTCACACGCAGGGCTCTCACCATATTATCGACAGATCCGAGTCAGGAGTACAAGCGAGGAGAGCACATTGGAGGTAAGTTGATGTGAAAAAACTACTCAAGGAAGGGATTTTAGAGCGGGTTTCAGTGGTGGACTCAGAGGCGGGGTCATTCCTTTAGACCGTGTTAATTTTAGCCGTGCTTCTTTCTTTGTAATTTTAGGTTGACCACTTTTTTATCCGTCTCTGTGCGCTTTGCTGTTTGCCCCTTTCCACTTAGGAAAACATCACCGGCTCACCCCAACTCAATGAAACCACCCGGAATAAGTTGTTTTAAAAAGGCGTTTTTTGTTTTCTCACCATTAACCAAGCAATTTAAAGGGATTCGAGGCGTGGGTGGCTAGCTACGGGATTTTTCTCTGTGTTGGTCGGTGGAGGAGGAGGGGTTGGTACGGGCTCGCCAAGCTAGCGAGCGACGTTACGCAGACTGGCTAAACAAGTTTAAATGGCTGTTAAAGTGGACAAAGTTGCCTTAAACTCATGTCGGAGGTCGATGTGGTTGTGGGAAAGCGAGCGGCTATGCTAACACGGCTATTGTACGTTTGAAATAAGCGTAATAACGCGTTTGCCACAGTATGCTATGCGCACGAACGTTAGCATGTCCCCCCAGCGTTAGCCTCCCGTGAGCTAGCGAGCCATGGCCATACTCGCTGCTCGGTTGTTATGAACGATACGTCGCTGGTGAGCCGTGAGATTTAACGTTACTGTCCTCTGGAAGTAGCTCTTTTTTTATTTCTATGTCGCGGACCCCCTGGCCACAATTGTGTTTACTTCAAAAACACGAGATCTCGATTAGATCTCGAACAGACAGCGTTGTTTGCTTGTTGAACCAGTTTGGGGAATCACGTTGTGTTTAGTAACGTTACTTAGTCAAACTTGGGGGGAAGTAGTTAAAACACACACGCGTTTGTCAGAATAAGCAGTGTTGGTGAGCATTAGGTGTGTGTCCCACAGCTTAGCTTGACTGTTAACCCAGCTCTCTAACTTTGTGTTTCTAAACAGTGACTAAAAGCTTCTTCTGTGAGAGGAAACGAGAGAAAAAACGCAGAAAAAAAAGAAACGGAGGAAATCCCCCGAAAGGAAATGCCAATCGCAGCCGCTGGACAGCCAACGACTCAGGAGCCTAGAGTTTGCCCCCGGCTGCCCTCCACCCCGGAGCCTGTCCCTAAAGGGGCTGATTTATTCGACGAGGCGGGGGCGGCGGAGTCGGCGGAGCGAACAGAGTACGGGGGCGCGGAGGGGGGCAGAGGACTCGGGGGCTATAGTTACAGCCAGAGCGGCGCTAGGGGCTTTGTACAGCCCGGATCCATCAACGGCTCTCCGCCGCAGTCCCCAGCCGCGTCCTCCTCCTTCCTCTTCCACCCCCTTCACCCCCACCAAATGGCCATGGAGCCCCCAAGGACTCGATCGCGTTCTCGCTCTGGATATTACCAGCAGTACGGTGGTGGGAATGGCAACGGAATTACCGGCAGCGGAGTCATGGGATCTAACCATCACCACCACCACCACCACCATCTCCATCAGCAGCAGCAACTACATCCACAGCAGCAGCTCGGTGCCGGCTGCGCACCACTTGGAGCTCACGGCAACCACTCGGAGAACCAGCAGCGAGCCCCAGGAAGTAACGCCTCTCCCGGCATCCAGAGGCTGCCTTCGGTTCCCGGAGCGCACCGCATCCCGGCGGCAGGTAAATGCCCCCACTTGTCATTGCGACTCACTGTGTATGTGGTAGTGTAGCCTCGACCAGGAGAGGCAGGAGAATCACACCTTTCATTTAGACTTTACATGCGAGCAAGTTGAAGTGATAGAAGTAGATGTGCCTAATACCTTGGGGAGGTTTTTACAGGCAAATTGAGAGAAGGAAGGGGGGGGGATGTCCTGGGGTTGGCATAACAAAAGTGTCTGTGCATGTGTGAACACATTTGTTGTATTCTAATTAGACGGGGTGTTTTATGTGCTTGCCACAGAGCTGCAGTGTGGATGCGGTGCACAGTTAGCACATAGGGTAGGTAAATGAACAGCAGCAGTCTGTGGTCTGGACTGGGGTCGCCTCGAGCTTATTGAACTGCTGTGCGTAGTTAGTTACCCACACTCCGTGTCTTAAGGCACTGTGACATGTCCACTTTTAGTCAACGGCACAAATATTGATGTAGCCTGGTAACAAGCCTTGCAGTGAGTACAGCCCGATCTTTGTCTTAACTGTGCATGATTTTCTCTTTTTCAAAGACTCTCACAGGTACATGGGGTAAAACCAATTGCTCAGTAAGCCAGAGGTTTGGCTTTGTGGGCTGCAAATGTGAAGTTATGAACAAGAATTAAGCACTCCCTATATATTTTTATAGTGACACTCATATTTTATGTATAGTTGGTGTGTTGGTAGGTAGATGGCACTTACTGGTAAAGATGCGTGTTTGTTTTCACATTCATAGACTAAAATCGAAATTGTAGTACTTTGGACAAAAGGATCGACTAAATGGCAAAATTGGATGTGTCATGTTATATGAAGAGGATGTGGCCATGGCCTCTATAATAACAGACTAAGAGCCAGTATTGGGATTTTCTGTTTCAGATATGAGGGTTCTCTTCTACTAGCTATCTGGATAAGCCATGCTTGGATATTTGTGCTTCACTGGAAAGCAAAACTTAGTGAGTGTGTGCATGGACTGGTGCTGGGTGTAGAATACATGTGAGGGCACTCTCACACAGCGAATGCAGTGCAGTGAACCACACAACATGGAAACAGCACAGCTAGAGTTTCACATTCAGCCAGGCTATGGGAAAGCTTCTCTTTCAGCACACCCAACAGGCTTCTCAGGTTAGGAAAATGCTTGGTTGGTAGCTGTCTCCTGTGGTGCTTCGGGGAATATTGTCTAAGTGGTAATTTCTTAATGAAAGAATTGAAAAACTAAAGGGGAGAGTTGACTTCTTTTTTTCATGTCATCATTTATGAGTCACCAGACTGATTTCAAATTGGAGTATAATTAGAATTATTGACCTTAAAAATGGGGCTAAATGAAAGAAGGAGTTGATGAGGATTTTCTTATGGTTGCTTATCTAAAACCTTCAAGTGAATGTTTTGCTCTGCCTCGAGCACACTGGCTACTCTTACTGACTCTTCATGTGTCGGGATAACTTAACATGCGCTCATAAGACTAGCAACCCAGGCATTCCTCTCGTCGAGCAACTCACGGTGGACCGACAGAATTAGTCCTAGGGTTAGCTTAGTCACTTGTCACATGTGTTTTTCTCCTTGGGGCACACAATTCAACTACACAGTGAAATTAATCTAATTTGTATATAAAAGCACAAAACAATATTCTACTAGGCCTGTGTTTTTACTGATACCTTTAAACAAAAAGTGTCTGCATGTGTGTGTGTACTTGAGAGACGCAGCAACTGTGTATGGGGACTGGAATTACCTGTCTGGGAGAGGGAGAGTAAAAAAGAAAACAGCTGAACACATATAAACAAAGGCCCATTCTGGACTCCAAGCCTATAGGCGATCTAGCAATGTATGTGTTATATGTCTAGCTGTGTATAGGCTGACTGGGTGAGAGGGAGTCAAATTCTGTGCTTGTATGTTTGTGTTAAAAAGTGAGATGAAGAACAACTGAGAAAAAGTATAAAAATACAGTTCAGTGAGCCAAATCACATTACATTACCACAGAAGGTGAACTAGTCAGAGTTTATCGGTCTGCTGTGACCTACGACCCATACTCTGTCATAGTAGCTTAGCTATGACATGTAGGATAGCACAAATCAATGGATAGAATGACTGTATTGTATTTCCATCCAAATGGATTTCGATCTGGAGAGAGAGGCACAGGCTAGAAATTCTATAGACACTCCCTCATTATCTAGATTAATTTCAATTAGACACTAAATGCATAGCACACAAAAGGACTGCAATTCAGAATTAATACAGGTGTGTATGTGTGCACGCATTTATATTTGTACTCTGTGTAAGTAGCAGAAATAATAAAGTGTGGTTGCAGCAAAAAAAGGTTATGCTCCATTTAGTAGCTGTGAAATGCTTAAAAATGAAACAGTTGCCTCATTTTGAAATGAAAAACATGCACCATTTGTTTTATTTTTGAGTGCTATTTACATTGTTAACTTAACCAGGGGAAGCATTAGGGCTAATTTATACTTGAATATTCCCATACACAAGTGAAGCAGCTGGCTAGCTGAACCTTTCCCAACACTACACACCTTTTATTAGACCCTCTTTCCATTCCCAGAATGGGTCCTGCTTGTTGGGAGAGAGTGAGAGTGCGAGTGAGGGAGAGATACTTAGTCCATTCTTCCCATGCTAGTCACCTGCGCTGGGCCTGAAAGCTAATGATATCCTGTGCTCTTCAGTTCCTCCCTCTCTCTCTCTTCTCCTTGTAGTCTATTCTGAATCTTGTGGCCCTTTTTCCCTCTTTGTGCCTTGTTCTTTCATGCTCGTTTTATACAATTTGTAGTGCTTACATTGTTTCTCTTCCCTCTTTTTAGACTTTCTGCCAGTGTGCTGTTCACATGACTTTGCTTACCGTGTTAGGCAATTAACATGTGTTACAAGGTAAAAAGACTCCTGAGAGCCCACGTCAGCAAAATTGAGACCCAAGGTGCTAAGAGAAGCAGAGAAAATGTAGAAGTACTTCAGCAAAAGTACCCACCAAATGCTTAAAACTGCTGCCAAATTGGTCCAAGTGGATAAAAACATCCTCTGTGGCCGTTGATATCCTATCCCTGATTCTGACCCACCTCTGTCACAGCCTGTCCTCTCTTAGTCACATTCATTTCTCCCTCCCCTTTGGATCAGTCAACCCTTTCTGTACCCCTCCGGTCCATTTTCTCTGGCCTCCTCCCCCACATTTGTCTAATGGAGGGATCGTTTTAATGGACTGCCCAAAGCAGCAGAGGGGCAGACGCTGCTGCCATTCTACCTTTACCCCATCCACTCCACTCCTATCCTCTCCATCCTTCTGTCTGCAACAGAAGTGGAAACACGCACTCTCTCTCTCTCTTTTTTTTTTGTGATTTTCCTTTGTCTTGTCGCCCAGCGAGCCCCCTCCGATTTGAAGAGAAACTCTTTCACTTGGATTGACCAAATAGCAGGGGTTCCCTGCTCGTCCGTCACTCCAAATAAACAACAAAGTGGTCACGTTGGTCAGCAAGAGAATATCCTCGGGGTGGAGGACAGTGACTTCAAATTAGCTTTAAATCCACAGGATGGGCTCTAATCTGGCCTGAAAAAAGATGTGCTTCTAGGAGGGAGTGGGAGTGAGAATGCCAAAGGTCACTACAAAAGTGCATATTGGGAGAATGGAAAAGAGAGGAGAGGCAGTTTTAAATGAAGTCGTGGGTTGGATTAGGGAGTCACAGGAGTTGATGTAGGGCGGAAGTGCAGCATTTGAGGTTTAGGAAGGAAAGGGAGAGATGATTAGACTGAAGCACAGGAGTAATGGCAAATGGAGGATGTGAACAAGTTTCATGGAATAGGACGGACTGTGGAAGAGACAGGATATCATGAGCATTAGTGTGAGCGAGGCACAGGGAGGAAGCATGCTTCACAGACAGCAGTTGAGTGTGCAACCCGGGAGGAGGCGTGGACGTTGAGACTGGAGAGATAAAGTGAAAATGATTGGCTGCGTGCAGTTTTGAGGCACAGCAGAGAAGGCCCAGGCCAGAGGTGGTAAGATTGGGAGTGTAGGTAAAGGTATGTGTGAGAAAGGCATGAATGACTGGTGAGGGATTTAATGAGAAGGGAGAGAAGGGAGAGGTTGTTTGCTCATGCTGTTTGCATGTTAGCCTCCAATCCCTGTTGATATAACTGGGAATGTCCAGCGGATGTGGCCTGCTTGTGTCATGGGTGCAAATCTGCGGTTCCAAAGTCCACCAGATGTAGTTCAGAAAGAGAATGTCTTCAAGCACTTCATTTACTGTCATATTCTTGTGTCAAAACCAAGCGGCAACCTCCGGCACTGAAAAATGAAGCCAATGCGGAAGTGCAAAAAAGCTGCAGTTCCTCGAATAACCACTAGAG
>JBBMOC010000511.1:0-20099 GCA_037975185.1 Centropyge bicolor
ATATATATATATATATATATATATATATATATATATATATATATATACACTCATTAGACCGTTATCTTATTTCTCAGATTGCAATATTTACATTTGGCTGCTTTATTGACATAACTATGCTGCATTATCTACCTCATATTCTCATTGCTGCTGTTTTGTTATTTGATGTTATTTGATGTTGTCACTTTATCTCACTAAGCCACTTTAGGTTCCACTTGTACTTTTTTTTTCATATAATTTCTCATAGTTCTTTAGTTTTTTATTTTGTATACTTTATACTTCTACCTGATTGTATGCTTGTGCTGCTGTAACACCCAAAATTCCCCTATGGGGGATCAATAAAGAATTATCTTATCTTATCTTATCTTATTCCTATGGCGGTCGGATCTTTCCTGGGGCGGTCAGACGCCGAGAGCGGTCGGACCTTTCCTGCCTGTCTGCCCCTGGCTCTCTGGCTCTCAGGCTCCCAGCCTGCCTGCCTGTCTCTGGCTCTCAGGCTCTCTGGTTCTCAGGCTCCCAACCTGCCTACCTGTCTCTGGCTCTCAAACTCTCAGCCTTCCTGCCTGCCCCTGGCTCTCAGGCTCTCTGGCTCCCAGCCTTCCTGCCTGCCCCTGGCTCTCAGGCTCTCTGGCTCCCAGCCTGCCTGTCTGTGGCTCTCTGGC
Source organism: Centropyge bicolor (assembly GCA_037975185.1). Taxonomy (NCBI): domain Eukaryota; kingdom Metazoa; phylum Chordata; class Actinopteri; family Pomacanthidae; genus Centropyge; species Centropyge bicolor. Next base: position 663 of record JBBMOC010000511.1, read on the forward strand.
TCTCAGGCACCCAGCCTGCCTGCCTGCCTCGTGCTCTCTGGCTCTTAGCCTCTCTGGCTCTGAGGCTGTCTGGCTCTCAGGATCTTTGGCAGTCGGACCATTAATTGGGCGGTCGGACCTTTCCTATGGCGGTCGGACCATTGCTAAGGTGCTCGGATGCTGAGAGCGGGCAGTCGGACCTTTCCTTGGGCGGTTGGACCTTTCCTTGGGCGGTCGGATGCCGAGAGCAGTCGGGCCACATGGCCACCGTCCTTCTCGCCCTCCTGGCCACCGTCCTCCTCACCCTCCTGGCCTCCGTCCTCCTCACCCTCCTGGCCGTCCTCCTCACCCTCCTGGCCTCCGTCCTCCTCACCCTCCTGGCTGTCCTCCTCACCCTCCTGACCACCGTCCTCCTCACCCTCCTGGCCACCGTCCTCCTCACCCTCCTGACCACCGTGCTCCTCACCCTCCTGGCCGTCCTCCTCACCCTCCTGGCCGTCCTCCTCACCCACCTGGCCACCGTCCTCCTCACCCTCCTGGCCATCCTCCTCACCCTCCTGGCCGTCCACACACTGCTGTCTGTCTGGCCACAGATTCTCATCCACATCCCAGCGTATATTCTCTCTTGCGATGCAACGAGGGAAGAAACAGCGAGCATGTGGCAACCATCCCCTACACTGATTTCCTGTGGTAGCTCCTGTGAACAATTGCCAGGCAGTTTTGAAGATTGTCCACATTGTTTCGAGAATGTAATTTCTGTTGCAAGAAATGAGCCAAACCAATGGAAAAAAAAACTGTGAAACACTTCCTCTGGTATCTGTGTCCTCCACTGTATATCCTACAGCCCGGTTGGGGGTACGGGGTTCATCAATTGGCTAAATAAGATTTAAGAGTAATACATGATTATATGTAATGACTCGAACATTCAGCAGTAATATTATACTGTGTACAATATTAAAACACTTACTGCTACAGATGCGTACCCAACTGTATTTTCTACAGCCTGATAGGGGGGAGGGGCTTCATCATCTATTGGCTACAGTAGATTTATCATAAAGGAAATTACAGATTACATGTAATGACTCTAAAAATTCATAACAGGTAAGGAAGTAAATGTGATCATAACATGTTACCAGAACATCGGTATAATAAGGTCGACCACTAGGAACCAGAACGAGATATCTCTCCATGATCCGCATGCTCTCATTTCTGTGGACAAGTGTTGCGATTAGCACATGTGCTAAAACACTCAAACAATGCATCTGGTTTGTCCAATGTAATTGTGATGTCCACATCAAATAAACAACAAAATAATGATAAAAAATTGATAGCCATAGATTGAAATTTGGAGATATTCCACATTTCCATCTATATCATAACATTACGAAGTGCTACACAAAATGCAATGAAACATGTTTTGTAAAAGTTCAAAAGTGCATTAAAACACTGATAAACATGACATTGTGATGCTAGACAGTGAAATAAAGCAAACATACATTTTTTTCAAGAAAAATCAACAAACAAAAGAGCTAACTCTCTCTCCGACCCTACTCACCTTGCAGTCGAATCAATATGGCAGATTCTGACCTGTGACCTCTATGTAAAGCTAAAGGATCATGGGAGGTGCCCGATTTCATAGCTTATAATCTGGAATTGGCTCCAATTTTTAATGTACGCAGAGGGAGAAGTACGACACGGCAAAAAGATATTTACTTCAAAAGGAAGAAGGTAGGTTTATATGTTAGAACTGAAATACTACAAAAGTATTAAATACCATCCACCTCCTCTCTCTATCACTGTAATTTAATGTTTTAAAGTTCAGAGAGTTTTAATCATCATTAAATCAGTAACTGTTCAATGACTCTATCATATTTAAACCAAAGCTCGACTGTAGTCTTCTCTTCAGGTATGAAGGCTGTGCAGGTAGCTGGAAAGGTTTCCACTGATTTCTTTCTGTTTCATTTGTAAGCAATGATTTCAGATATAGACCCACCACCACCACCACCACTTCCTCCACCTCCACCAACACCTTCTCCTCCTCCTCCTCCAGTCTGGGTAAGAATCATCTAGGAGACATTGTTTCATAGCGTAAAGCTTAGTGTTGTCCTGGAAATACTCTATAATAATCATCCTTTACTTGTCAGACAGAGGAAGAAGAGAATGAGAAGTTGCAGGGGAAGAAGAAGAAGAAGAAGGAGAAGAAGAGGAGGAGGATGAAAAGGAGTGAGTGGGACAGAGGGAAGAAATGGAAGATGTTTGCACCATGTCTGCAGACCATCAGAGAGGATGAGGAGCTCTCTTCAGACAACACAATCATTTTGGATAAAGAAGAAGAAGTTTTTTCTTTGTTTGTGTTTAATTAAAATGAATTAACAGATTTCATTATTTATCATTACGATTATGATTGCTAACTCATTGTTTCATTGTTCAAACATGTTTAAGATAAGACAAGATAAGGTAAACCTTTATTTGTCCCTCAGTGGGGACATTTGCAATGCACAGCAGCAAAGACAACAGAACAGTTAAATAGTAAAAAAAATATATATAAACAAGCTGAAAAGTATACATATTAACAAATCTACATGAGATTGTATACAGATATACATGGGACATACATGAGAATATGCTCTTTGAGAGCTTTCGGGCCCAACTAGAATGTGAAATATTCAGTGTGAAGGGTCATTCACATTCTGACCTAGCTCAGCAAACAAAAGTGGGAATTGTGACCCCATGATTTCTCAGCTGCTTGAGTGAGAGCAATGCAGAGGGGGCCATCGCACTATGGCCTTCAAGGGCTACACAAGCACATAAATGTCAGGCCTCTGAGAGCTTCCGTTGTGGAATTTGGCCCAGAGGAGCGCCACCTGGTCGGGGGAGACGTATGTGGTAGATCTTCTCGAGCGCTTTCCATAATATGTGCTATAATAATAACATAGTATGCTACACTGTGCTACATCAACATCAACAACAGCAGTGAATAATAATATAAATAATAAGAGTATATATGATATACATTCTATCATGTACATGGTACACACAATATACTGCATGATGTAGTGGTATTGCACACGGATTGACAGTCCAGTTATACTGCACATGAATTGATAGTCCAGTTTATTGCACATTGTATAGTCCATCCCTCTGTTCTTCTGTCTTCCGACCAGTCAGTGCATCATATTACATGCACCACTGCCTGGACCTAGTCCAGAAGCACAGCGCAGGCTTCCTACACGCTGGAGGGGATGAGAGCCGGCTGAGCGGCCTCCAGCATGCTCCCACCAAACTCCGCGGCCTGCAAACACTCAACAAGCTGCTGGCACACAGACCCTGGCTCATCACGCAGCAGCACATCCAGGAGCTGGTGTGTCCCGGAGCAGAGCCACGCTGGTCCACAGGCTGAACTCATACATGCTGTGCTCCTGATGACACGCGCCCACTCACTCTGCTCTTTTGTCTGGGGCTGCGGCTGACGCCCTGAACCTGACCTGACTGACTTGTGATGCCTGTGCATGTGTGCATATGTCTGTTACTAGTTTGTGTGTGTTCATAACATTGGTTTGCTCAGTCAGTACTTCTGTGCAAATGTAACTTTGCAGCTTGACTCTTAAGGTCCTTACACACCGGGAACGAGGTGAATATACCATATATATGTATATGTATATATGATATATACCATCATCATATGTGAGATCCGACTCTGCACAAGTTGTCCTTCAGGTCGTTGTCCTTGTCCTTGTCCATGCTACAACACGTAACATAAAAATTACATGTAAACAATCAGCCGGTCGGCCATGTTGGATACACCGGTGAATGTGACGGCTCAACAACATGCAATCTGATTGGTCAGAAGTGGACACACAGGATGCGAAACTTCGGAAAAATCGACCTTGATGCATAAAAATAAATGCCGCAATATCGCTGGACGAGAAAACGTGGCTGATGTGAACGCTTGTATTGACAGGATACAAGTTCGAAAAAAAACCTCTGACTTCCAAATTAATCACACGAAAAAACGCTCCCGGTGTATAAGGACCTTAAATCAGCTGACAGATATTTGAGGAAAAGCATGAACATCACTCAGAGCTGCTCAACATGCTTCCTTGGCTCAAACCATCATAAAACAATCTGGACCTTCTGAAGAGGTTATTGGTGAAAATGGTTTCTACACCCTAACCCTAACCTAAACTCACACTTAATCATTGGAAGAGAAAAAAAAAGAGTGTCATCTCAAAGAAAGCGAGAGTGTCTGTCGTATCATTGGTCATCATTATGATCTGACCGGACAACCTCAGGAGATTGCACACGTCCTGAACCGAATTCAGCTTTATCAGAGCTCTCAAGTGTGGTACTTCAGCTAACCCATCACCTCCATGACATTTTCAGAAAACTTGAACCGGTCGGAGTCAAACCAAGAAACTCTTACAGACTCCACAACTCACGGCGGGGCTCCCTCCCTCCCCCACCATCACACTCTGCCTTTACAGAAAACAGTGCCAAGATGCAGAACACCACCAGGAGCTGGCCTGAGAGTGAGAAGGCCAAAATGAAACCCCCCAGGTCTGTAATCAACAGAGAGAGACTCGGGCTAATGTTTACTGTATCCTGGGAGAGTGACTGCATCGAGGTGCCATGTGTAAAGTTTAGCACGACACAATTTCAGAATCAACCTAATCCCTCTGTGCCTGTCCGGGCAGGGACAGCAGACCTGGGGAGGAAAACCAGTGCCAAGAATGGCACTGGGGTAGCTATGTGGACCACTACTCTCCAGGACTTCAGAGCAGAGTGGGGACAGGTACAGGTAAGGAAATGACCTGTCCTTTATAATTCCACTGGACACTCCCTGACAGAGGTCTTTCAGATTGAAATAACTCTAGATCTCTGTCTTGTCTTTAAACAATCACAGTTAACAGTGACGTTTTGCACAGGAGCCTAAACTCAAACTGTAATTCCCTCAGTGACCAAGCTTTGTTTTGTTTTGTCTGTTGTTGCCAACCAGACCGCGCTTCAACTCGCCACTACAACCCCAGGGAAACCGGCGATGGGTGGCAGGACTGTGCAACAGCCTCCTCCTCTCCCTCCCTCTCTCCCTCCCTCCCTCCCTCTTCAAGAACAATCGAAGCCTGCCTTCTGGGGACAGGTTTATTCCTGCGAACTTGGACTGTAATCCTGAACAACTTGCAGCAGCCTTCACAAAAATGTAACTAATGGACTCTTTTAGAAACTCCTAATGTCTCCTTTGTCCCTTCCCTCCCACAGACAGCAGAAGAATCTTATCTTGTAAAATTCCAAATTTATGCTAAATAAATAAATATCATACATGCCAGACTCTCTACTTTTTTCCGTTCTGGAGATACACATGTTTCACAAATATCCCATTCATTCCTTATGCAAAACATTCATTAAAGATAATTCGTTATTGAAATTGAGGCGTTGCAGCAGCACAAGCATACAAATAGATACAAATATAAAGTATATAACTATAAGATAACTTTTTATTGATCTCCTTAGGGGAAATGTATTTGTCACAGCAGCAGAACAGGCAAACAGTATCTCAAAAATAAATACCAGTAAAGTGTCTAAGTTAAGAGATAAAGCAGCAATAACAACAATAAGAAAAAGTGGTATAGAACAATGAAGTGGCATAGAAAAGGTATTTACATTAAAGGAGGCAGAGTATTTACACTATGTTACATGTTTTCCTTCTTATTGACATCCATAAGTAATAGACATACTATATTCATATGAGAACAAAGATGGTATGAAATTGCAGTGATATTGCACTGGAAAGATGTTACATTATTTGTGGTGTAGAGCAGAAAATGCAATCATCAGTTAAATGCAGTAGTTAACTATAACGAGGTGTTAAAGAGTCTGATTGCAGTTGGAATGAAAGACATGCAGTAGCGCTCCTTATGTGCACTCCACTATGGAAGAGAATGTAGCATAATGATGACAGAAGGAGTAGATGTCAATAGTGCAATATGAAAGGTAATGCAGCATAATAATGACAATGGCAGTAAATGTAGATAGTGCATTAAGAAAGATAATGCAGCACAATGACAACAAAACGATCTCTGGTGTGAAATTCCACAGGCCTGGTGCTATGGGAAGAGGCTCGACTGCGCCCCCCAGCGGGTCACGGGTTTTCTGAATGGACTCAGATTAAGTTCCGGTCCCACCCGTCGGTCAAGCTATGGCACTTATACCGCTTCCACATTAGGAGGTAGGTCAAGGAGGGCCTCCAGGGCCACGGGCCCCACGCATGTCGTAGAGGGCGCCGAGGCCTTTCGGGCACCGCCATCCACGTGTCCCTGCGCGCTTCTCTCGCCGAGATACGGCCCTTAACGAGGCGAGGGTTTGTGGAGCCCCAGCTCAGACGGGGCCGCGCCCGGCACGCCCAGGCCTTTCCGTAGATGCCTGCCTCGTGTCTCTAGGACCAACGGGAGCCGAGCAGCTTCGTTTGGCCCCAGCCTGCAGGGTGGTGTTGGAGGCCATAGGTTTGACCAGGCCGTTGAATGCCGGGCCCATCTGGAGGCCCGAGCCAAAACAAGCAGCTAGGGATGTGATTGTGACATATGCGGTAGAGCTCCCCGAGACCTTTCGGGACCACTTGGCCCCGCGTCGACACTCGGCGGCGTTCCCGAGTTACGGCCGCTTAGACTGCGGAGGTCAAGAGGTCACAATGCAAAGTGAATGGATTGACTTTTTGTGTGAATAGAATGAGGTAGAGGCTTGTAACATTATCAGGGTTAAAGCACATGTCCCACTGGTGATGTGTGTGAATTTTGGCACATTTGGCATGATAGGAGGCCAAAAAACAAACATCAGGTGAAAAGTGGACTTGAAACATGCTTCTAGATGACGAGAGGGATTTAGAGAAAACCAGGACAAAATGTGCAATTTTACAAAAACAAAGGTTATACTGCCCCCCACAGGAGAATTTTGAAAATGGTGGCAACAATTGTCATTACCGAATGTGGAATTCCGAAAATAATATTAGTAGATGAAAATATGAGTTGGAAATATGGAAAATCGACCTTCGCCATTCATTGCTTATGGAAAATCCCTACCCCAACCGCCCTAACCACTAACCCCCCTAACCCCTAACCCCCCTAACCCCTGAAAATCACTCTGAAGAGGAAAAACTCTGTGACAAGAAATGCAGAAAAGTAGCAACTAAAATTCACTCTTTCGAGGTAGCAAATAATGAGAGAAAAACAAGAATAAAGTACAAACAAAAAATCACTCACTTGAGGAAAAATACTTGGCAAACAATGGCGAGACAAAGTAACCAATGAAACAATAACCTGACATGGAGACAAGCAATACATGGATGGCGTGGTTAGCTGCTCGAACGAGACCAGACAAACTGGCACAGGACAAAGGGAGACGGAGACAATATATACATGAGGAAGTGGGTGAACAGGTGGAAACAATCAGGGCGGGTTCATCAACTGAACGTCAAGTGGACGTCAAAGCAGGAGTGAGTGAGAGAGTTTTTTTATATTATATATTTATATATTTTGTTAAATGTTTTTTATTTATACACACACACAAACACACACACACACACATATATATATATATATATATTACAGTTTATTCATTCACAGCAATGGAAAAACATTTGGCCAATTCATTCGTTTTATTGAAATCATATTTTCAGTACCACGCTGAGAAAACTGCTGTCACGAAATATTGCTTTGAGCTTCATTGGTTGATGTGGATGTCAGTCAAGGAAACGGACCAATCACAGCTGTGTGCGGCTTCATTTGAAACTACGTCTGCGGCATCAGCGCGACTCGGTGGTCCGCTATCTACCTGACCCTTAGGTGTTTTTGTGTTTTTTCCATGGAATTATTTTGTTAAAACCCAGGACAGAATTTGGGCAAAGTTTAAAGACAACTGCAAAATACTTTATCATCAAAAACAGAAGCAATAGAGCAGTAAGTAAAAAAAAAATCCAAACATTCTTATGTGTGCATTTTTTCTTTAAAAAAAACAAAGTGAAAATAATTATTATATGAGAGCAAATTAAAACAAAATCTTTTTTGAGTGTTGAGAAGCTACAATACAAATATAAAATTAAATTTCCCCCCTTCAGTGCACTGCTTTTCTGGATTTTTCTCAATTAAAAAAGTGAACAAAATTATCACACCACAACAAATGTTATAAATAATTTCTGCTTCAGTGTGTGTGTGTGTGTATGTGAGAGAGAGAGAGAGAGAGAGCGAGAGAGAGAGCGAGAGAGAGAGAGCTGAGAGTGAGCTGAGAGTGAGACAGGAGAAGCAGCGAGTCCAGCAGCGACCTGTCTGTCGCCTCTTTGACGAGACCGCACAAGCACATACAAGAGCCAAACTGACATTAGAGTATTGATCTCACCACGCTAGTATCGATCCGAAAGCGATACCAACTTGGTATCGATACTATCGATATTTGGATTGATCCGCCCACCTATACTTCAAACCATCGCTTCCCTCCATGATTACGGGCAACGTTAACTCACTGCAGAATAAGTTGGACGAGCTGGTTTGTTGGACGTTGTTAACTATTCTTAATGTGGTTTTGGTATCCAATAAACAAAATAGGAAAATGTCCATCAAACAAAACAAATAAAACTTTACAGTATATTCTCTGTTAATGCAAACTTTGAATAGAGTACTGATAGTAATTGCTAAGTACTGCTACTAGGCTAATACAGTGATACTAATAATAGGCCTTTTACTTTTTACAAATACTTGAAAGTAAAATAAAATACAATTAACAAACAAATAAACTTTGCTTTAGAATTGTTATTACATTATACACCACGTTATTACATTTTCCAGCAAATAAAAAAGTTGCATTGGGACAGTTTATTACAAAATGCACCGTTATTACAAAATGCGGCTTAACAGGCGACCATATTCCTGATAACCACAGCTACACACTCTCCTGTGATGACAATCCCTAGGGCCTGTAAGAGTTGATACCAACCAAACCACATCAAGGTATCATCACAACAGTCCACTGTGCTGATTTTGTTTCTTTACTTGGAAATATGTCATCTGGGATAAATATGAAGAATAAAGCAGTTTAAATTGAGTCTCTCAGCAGATTTTGGAATTTGAACACAAAAAGTTGTTCTGGACTTTCTCTCAGTCAAATCCACAATTTTGCCACACTGTGACAGTGTTCCCTGTTACCCACTTCCAAAAGCTTTGGGGGAAAAGTTACAGAGGAGGAAGCACATGATCTGGAAGCTACATGGATGAGAACATGGTTTGATTTGAATTTCTTATCAGATTGAGGAATTTGAAAAAAAAAAAAAATGTGGGCTGGTGGGCTTTCCTATATTCAAGAGTGGTAGCAAGTATCTCATGGAAAATTATAGGCCCATATCTATTATTCCACAATTTTCAAAAATCTTGGAGAAACTTTTTGTCAAACAATTAGACACTTTTTTTGGAAAAAAATCAAGTATTTTGTCAACAACAATATGGATTCAGAGAAAAACGGACTACAACATATGCTATTATGAATATGCTGGAGGAGGTCAGCTCTGCTTTGGATAATAAGGAATATTCAATAGGTATATACATCGATTTGAAGCGAGCTTTTGACACCGTCGACCATGAACAATTACTGACAAAGCTTGAAAAGTATGGGATCCGAGGCCCTGTTATTTCTTGGATTAAAAGTTATTTGGAAAACCGTCAACAATGTGTGCAAATAAAACCTACAGTATCTGGGTTCAAAACCATAACATGTGGAATACCACAAGGTTCTGTGATTGGTCCAAAACTTTTTATTATTTTCATTAATGATATTTGTAATCTGTCTCACCTGTTTAAATTTATTATGTTTGCAGATGATACAACTATAGTATGTTTGGGCAAAAGATTAAATGAATTGTTGATAATGATAGAAAGGGAATTAAACCTACTTAAAACCTGGTTTGACGTCAATAAGTTGTCACTGAATATATCAAAAACAAAATTTATGGTATTTGGAAGCAAAAAAGAGACGTTTAAAGAGGTAAAACTTAAAATAGATGGCATTGAAATTGAAAGAGTTTTTGATGTTAAATTTCTAGGGGTGATAATTGACTCCAAATTAACATGGAAGCAACATGTGCTTTACATAAAGGCAAAAATATCAAAAACACTCGGTATTCTGTACAAAACTAAGGATTTGCTGAGTCATGAAGCCTTAACTATAATCTACTGCACTTTGATACTCCCATACATGACTTATTGTGCAGAGCTATGGGATGGTGCTTTTAAGACCACACTTAATGATCTTGTTTTATTACAGAAACGTGCCATACGCCTGATAAATAACGCTGGATATTTTGACCATACAAAACCATTATTTACTAAAACAAATCTTATCAAATTTAATGATCTACTGTATTATAAAACAGTTCAAATTATGTTTAAAGCGAAACAAAATACTCTTCCAGATGGTGTCCAGAAATATTTTAAACTTCAGCAAACTAAATATAATTTAAGAGATGACTGTAAGTTTAAAGTGCCAAAAGCCAGAAAAGGGTTTAAACAAAGATGCTTGTCTTTTTTGGGGCTCAATTATGGAATAAAATGACTAAGGATATGAAAAACTGTAACTCATTATTTGTGTTTAAAAAGATGATCTTCAAGTCTATTTTTGAGAGATAGGTAAATGAATGAATTTGTTTTCTTTATGAAGGTCACACATTGTATATTTTCTATTTTTCATTAGTCTCAAATGTACATTATAAGGTAACTTATATTGGATGTAAATGTACAGTATATTCTAGGCATACAAGCTTTTGCTTCTGCCTGTTTCAGTCTCACATAAACTGTTCTATATTTTGTAAGACGTCCATTATTATGTTGTGTGACTGTCACCAATAAACTGAACTGAAACTGAACTGTGATCTCTTTTGTTGGATTAACTAATGGATCAACTTTGTTGGATAATTAAAATAACTTGATTTGTAATTTGGTTACATCTAACATGTTGCTCGTTTTGAAGTAACATCGATCTGATTTATGAATTAAATGTCATTTGATTTATGATTATGCCTGATATGCAAATTTCTCCACAGATATATATTTTTTGTAAGTAAGATTGAAAGCTCACCGGTAAAAATTCCTAAAGGTTACATGCACACTTAAAATTAAAAAATTGAATCAGATTTGACAGGATTGTAGTTTTGCTTTTTATTAGTTACTCACCTGTCTGGCGCTCAACTAACAGTGTGTGTAACCCTTTCTAGCCGCTACGCTACACAAAATGGCGCCCAACATGGAACTGCCTGAACCTTAGTAACAGTAGTAATTGCTACAAATGTATTATTTCGATCTTGTTCTGGGGAGTTTTTCAGGTTAAAACATATCTGTGTATAGAAGAAGAAGAAGACCCTTTATTTGTCCCATTTTTAGTCATGCACACACAAACATGCTACATGCATTGGGAAATTCAATCTCTGCATTTAACCCATCCGTGGGTACACAGCACATGAAACACAAACAACCACACGGAGCAGTGGGCAGCTATTATTGGAAGCGCCCGGGGAGCAGATCTTCAGGGGAGGTGCCTTGCTCAAGGGTACTTACACGATGGGCTAGGGAAGGGAGTGTCCATCTGTTGCTCCTCTTGGGCTTGCAAGGGCTGGTCTGGTCCCTCTGGTCCATCTGGTCCTACATCTGGTCCAGGTATCTTGTTGCTAGTCCGTGGCCTCGAACTAGCGACCTTCCGGTCCGACCTGCCCGACTTCTCTGACCACTAGCCCACCGTCTCTCCCCAATAGTATAGTATAGTATTCAGTGCTGAAATTTACAGCAAATACATTATTTTTTTCCCCCTGGAAAAAAAAAACATTTATTTCTTGAAAATCTACCCTGGGGACAGAAAAACTCCCTTAATTCAAGAATCAACCACAAATGTTCTGTCCTCAGTGGAAGCTCTGGCCCTGAATTCAACAAAGTTTCCTTCATGTACAAACTTCAGTGGTAAATGTCGATTATTGTAATTCACAGGCTAACTGTTTTTTCCTGTCTGTGCATGACATTATGAGGTGTGTGTTAGTGTGTGTGTCAGGTTTGAAGGCAGCTTGTTTCTGTGTCTGATAAATAATCACTCCTGAATGTTTGAGTCTCAGGTCATCATTGATGCAACAGCGCCATCTGCTGTCCAAACCAACAAACTACCAGCTGAAGTCAGATGTCTTCCTGATCTGTTTTCAGACTACAGACTCACTTTATCTTTCATTTTTCAGCACCTGCAGTGAAAATGAAACAACATTCCTCCAGGACCATGAAGTCACATAGAACAACACAAGAGACAACATGAATCTGCACAAGACGACACAGTGCACATGTGCAGTCAGCTACAGAACAATGCAGGGTTTACCCAGAAAACACTGAGACAGTGCAAAGTAACAAACTGGTTAAGAGTATTCAAGAACTGCATAAAAAAAAATCTGCTGCTGTAGATGTAAAGATAACTGGTGTGCAAACAGCGCCACTGTGAAATGGCAATGCATCAATATCATGAAAGTAATAAATGTTCTGTAAATGTAATTGGGTGAAAACATAACTACTGTAAATGTCAACATAAAATGCTGTTAGCAGGAAGAATGCAGGAGGTCCTGTCAGCACTTCCAAGGGGAGTGAAAAGATTGAAATCACATACCAGACACCTCAGTGTTCACTGCTATGTGAGTGTTGTTACTGTTTGACAGCAGACAAAATCATCTCTGTGCATGTTTTACACTTTTCCACAGTTCACCTCCACACTGTGTCTGAGTGTGAACATAAAGCTCAGACGGTGTGTTTCACTTATAGACTGAATGAAAATGTAAACAGCTCTCAAATCAACTTGACATCAGATTCAAAACAATTTATAACATAAACATTAAACTGACAAAAACATTTGAAAGGATTTATTTGATCTAATTTTGATCTTGATTTGATGAGGATTTATTTCTGTTTGCAGTGTTTTGAACAGACAGTCTCACACATGTGAATATCCGCAGTTAATTCAACACCAGTTAAAGCAGAACAATGACTGTTTGTAAGAGCAGTGACCAGGTGGTGTTGGAGGAGGCTTCTGCTTTATGTTTGACATGCAAAACTATAATAATAAAAATAATGATAATATCTTGAATTAAGTGAGTAAACAATACAAACTAAAATTAATTTAATTTAAATGCCAAGTAAAAGTTCAAATTCTCTTTTTTTAAGCTGCTGTTTCTGATGCTTTGCTGCCCCCACGTGGTGATTTACCCTCAGTGCAGCCACTTTGTTTGCTCTTCATCTTCTCTGCTCTCCTCCTCATCACAATCCTCTTTCCACATCTTCTGACTGGTTTACCTGCTGCAGCAACATGTCCATGTTCCTGACAGCAGAAACACCTGAGAGCAGCTGCCTCTGCTGGCCTCACCTGGTAACACACATCCTCAAGGTCCACTCTCTCCAGCAGCTCTCCTCCAACAGTCAAACACGCTGAGTTACTGTCCTCCTCCTCTGAATCTCCTCAGCCTCCTTGCTTCACACACTCCTGCCACATCCTGAAATGACTCTGCCTCGACGGACAGAGGCCACTTCTCCCTCCCTTCTTCCTTTCTTCTGATCCCAGTGGGAAACTAATCACACAGCTCCTGTCTGCAAATACAGGAATCTTCAGGGCTCTTTCTCTCTGATGCTTTGATGCACAGTCAATGATCACAATGAAAAACATTCAGACACTTCAGACCTGTTTGAAACAGTCCAGTCAAAATCAAACCTTTAAAGACTGAGGTGGATCAATTGATCAAGTAAATGTCAAGTGTGAAAAGCTGGTATTGAATTCCTGCTCAGACTCTGGACTCATTTCCATCAGATATTTACGCAGCCCAAAGTCTATTTCCTGGACCTGGACCTGAACAACATAGACCTGCATGTTTTAATGCACTGATTTATAAAAACTTCAAAAGTGAGTGGAGTTAACTTTGAGTATTGAGTAAAAGGCAACACAGGAACAGAATGTTGATCCATATTTGGACTGCACTGCACAGTTTGACAGCTTGATCAGACTTTGTGAGCAGCGTGTGTTCACATGAAGCTTTTTTAACTTCATCAAGTAAAGGAAGCGTAAATTTGTTTTGGTCTGAGATGCTTATGCTGTTTTGATTTCTAGTGGCCGTGAATGTTGTATATAGAAGCTTGATCATTTTAACAGAAAGCTCCTAAATGAGAGACGCCTTCAAAATCTAACACTTTGCTTCAGCATATTAAAGGAGAACATACGACTCGGTCATGTGTTGTGGAAATCCAGAGACAGTCCAACATGTTTTCCTGAACTGCAGGACATTAAAGGATGTACAAGAGATCATCAGATCTGGAGGGTTTGAGCTATTCTATGGAATCTTTTCCATAACTCTTTTTTATTTCTTTTTCAAAACATAATAATAATCACATAATCATAAACACAACACAGTGCCCTTTTACAATAAAAAAAAGACAGAAGCAAAGCAACTTATTATACAATTGCTCATACCCCTAGATTCTTGACATATGACACAAAAGGCCCCCAAATACCCTCAAAAATGTTTTTTCTGCCCTTCAGCACATAGGTGATATTTTCCAGTGGGAGGGTAGACAATAGGGATGAGCGAGTACACCAGTATCTGTATCTGTATAACCATCTACATTATCTGTATCTGTATCTGTACTCGGAGTGGGCGGTGCCTAAACAGGAAGTGAGTGCAGACATGGGTGGGGCTTAAAACTGTACATTATTTTAAGTCTGAAATTGATATGGATTTATCAGAAGTTGCTAATCTACTGTATTCAAAGCCTATATACAGTATATCTCAATAATATTTATAATATTATTTTCATGAACTGCAGAGAGAAAGTGTCAGATACTGCATGCAGCCACATACAATAAAAATATTAATATAGGCTACTTTGTGTGTTCAGCTATATGTGTGTATGTGTGTAAATGGTCTGTGAGATTTTTATTTTTTAATGATCTGTGTGAACTTCATGATTCATGCAAACATCCAGTGATGGCAAACAGGGAAATAATATGTCAGCCTTGTTCACTGTGTTCTTCTCAAAAGCACCGCGTTAAGTACGAGCAAAGTTTTTCAACTGACTTCATATCACCAGCCAAACTAAGAGCAAGCAGACGGTAAGAAAAAAAAAAAAAAATCCGACGGGAGCGGAGGCATTTACCGACGCAACGTGAGCCGTTTTCAGCTCTGTCTTATTAAATGAGGGATGTGCAGAGACCATAGACTGTATAAAATATGGACGTAGTGTCCGTGACGTCACCCATAGGTTTCTGAAGAGCAAAAATGAAGCAAATCGTAGTGCGTAGCCATCTTGGTAGCCTACCTCCGGTTACTCCAAATATGGACAAAGAGGTGGAGCGAGGGCGGAGCTGAGGCGGGTCGAATGAACGCTATTGGCTGAAAAAAGCCGCTTTATTCGAAATAATCAAACTAGCTACGGCTAACCAGCTAGGTTAAATGCTAAATATCGTTGCTAGCCGGCTAACCCCACGACGATCTCTTTCCCAAACTCAGTGACTAGAATTAGCCGGGGTGACGCCCTTTAGACCGTCAGTTCATAGCTGTCAATCAAAGTGGCGCCACTTAGATTGACAGCTATGAACGGTGCATAATGATGTATGCTGTATATTTTAAACGAACGCCTTATAAAAAAATTCGCCCCCCCCCAGAGTTGTCATGGAGTAGAAAAACAGCTTATGAGACTAGAGCCATGTTTTGAACCAGGCTGTAAATATGTTTTTTTTCTGTCGTAAAGTCGGACATTTTAACATGGGGCTCAGATCGGCTCAGATGTAATTGACTCACTTCTGCTGCCTGCTCTAGCGGTTATTCGAGAAACTGCAGCTTTTTTGCACTTCCGCATTGGCTTCATTTTTCAGTGCCGGAGGTTGCCGCTTGGCAGAGACGTGTCTGTGTAGGGAGGGGCGGGCACTGTGTGTGACTGGCCAATCACAGAGCGCGAACACAGTCAGTTACACAATGAGAATTTTCCTTCAGCACGAGCACAGATATTGACGGATTTTACTCGTATCATAATCGTATTCGTCAAAAATGTTTTATCCGTCTGAAACGAGTATCCGGCTCATTCCTAGTAGTCACCATCTGTTGCCTCCACTGACCCTCCTTCTTCCAACATAACGAAATACACCTCTTTGCAGTAAACAGGCTTATATCTATAAAAACTTTTTCAACTTTTGTGTATGTGGGTTTCTCTGGGTATATTTTTCTACAGTACCACATACAATGAACCAATGTTCCTCTGCATTCAGTACATTTTGGACACACATCAGGAAAATTGCCGTCATAACAACAGAAATCTACTGGTGTTACATAAATTCTCATTAACCATTTGTATTGGATTAATCTGAGACGTATATTAATAGATCTGGTATGTGTCAGGCTGCATGCATCTCTCCAGTCTTCCTCTGATAATTCTAATGACAAATCTTCATTCCAAGCTTTAAGTCTATTATATGAATCTTCAGACATTTTCGACATCATGACATTATAAATATGCGATATTATACCTTTTTCACAACTATCTTTTATCATTATTTCTTCTAATGTGGATAAAGTAGGTTTTGTCAAAACATTATTCCAATTTTTCTGTATGAGGCTTCTGAGTTGAAGATATTTTTTAAAAAAAATTTTTTTTTAATCTATGTTAAATCTTTCTTGCAACTCCTGGAAGCTCAACGCAGTGTCAGACCTGGATGGAAACAAATCCTGAATCATTCTCAATCCTTTGGCTCTCCATAAATGAAACACTACATCATCTTTCCCAGGTATAAACGATTGGTTGCCCCATATGGGACTAAACTGAGATAAACAATTTAGTTCTTTTAAATATTTTTTAACATCTCTCCAAACTCTAATCATATTGAAAGTATTGGGTTTTTTGTCTGTTTTAATAGTTTTGTAGCAGTGTTCGAATACATATATAAAGGGAGTTCTAAATGTAACCCTTGGCTTTCCATATCTACCCAATGTGGCAAATGATTTGTGTAATAAAACATCATACATCTCAGTTGTGCAGCCCAATAATATAATTGGAGGTTTGGGCATTTCAGACCTCCACGATTGTATGGAAGGTAGAGCAAAGATAGTTGAAGTCTTGACCTTCTATTATTCCATATAAACCGTATGAACATCTTTTTTATTTGAGAAAAAGTGGCAGGGGAATATTTTGAAACAAATATAGTAATTTGTTTCTATTAACTGTTTTAGATCTGGTAAAATTTGTATCCCCAGGTACTCAAACTGTGAAACTACATTAAATTGTAGTACATCCTGAATTGGATTGGCTCTTTCCTTTGAATTTAACAGCAGAATTGACTTGGCTGTATTTATTTTATAACCTGAAACACTACTGAATGAATGGATTATACTCAGAATGATTGGTATTGATTTGCTTAAATTAGACAAAACTAAAATAACATCATCAGCAAAACGAGAAATTTTATGACTCATCGGTCCAATCCGAATCCCATTAAACGGGCTGTGAACATATTGCAATTGCAAATGGTTCTATTGCTAATGTGAATAACAAGGAGGAAAGCGAGCAACCCTGTCTACAACCCCTGTTAACATTAATTGGTTTTGAAGTATTTCTATTTGTCATAATTGCAGCAGTCGGATTTTTATATAATATCTTTAGCCATTTTAAAAAGTTCATTCCGCATCCAAATTTTTCAAGAACCTGGAAAAGATACAGCCACTCTACTCTATCAAATGCCTTTTCGGCGTCTACAGACAGAAGAGCAGTGTCTGGAGTTTCATTATTATAGTGTATTATATTTAACACTCTCCTTACATTGTGAAAGCCCTCTCTGTCTGTTATGAACCCATTCTGATCTCGATCTATTATATCTGGCAAAATGTTTTGTAATCGCTGAGCTAAAACCTTAGTTATGATTTTTAGATCACAATTTAGTAAACTAATAGGTCTAAAATTTTCACATTTGGGGATTTGCCTGGTTTTGGCAAAAGGGCAATCAATGCTGTATTCATTGTGGAAGGGAGACAATTTGATTGAAAAACTTCTTCAACCATTTCCAACAAGGGACTAATTCATTTATTTTTAAATTTCTTATATATATCGATCGGAAGACTGTCTGGCCCTGCCCTTTTCCCAGACTTCATACATCATCAATCATCAATCATACACCAATTACTTGTCGTATTTCTTCTCTCGTGATTTCCAAATTTAAAGTATTTTCATTTTCCTTTGAGATCTTGGGCATATCTAACTTGTCTAAAAATATATTTATGTTCTCTGGTTGTATAGTTGTTTGTGCTTTATACAGCTCTTCATAATATCTTTAAAGGCCATATTAATTTCCTATGGATCCAATAAGGTTTGGCTATTTGAAATAATAGATGTGATAGGCATTTTGTATTCCAATTGTTTTATGACGCAGCTCTAGACGCAGAGTGCTTATCATATTCTGCTCTCAAAATAGATAATTCAATGGAATCTTTCATAGAATCTTTCAATATGAGAATCATTTCAACCACAACGTGAAGTCCAACACACAAGCTCACCTAAAACAATGAACATCAAGAGACGACATGAAGCCTGCTGAACATCATCATCATCATCATCATCAGTGGGTCAGACATGTCTGTTATATAAAACTGAAATAAATTAAAACTCCTTTAGCCCAAAAAACATGATAAATGCAATTAATTTCTTTTCTTTCTTGCTTTATTATTTAAATTCTATTCTTCTTTTTAAAGATATAGTTAATGAATATAAAATCTACAATAATGTTAAACAGTTCTGACTTTGTTTTACATCAAACATCATAGAAAATGAAATATTTAAGTGCTGACCTTCCACCTAAATCCAGACAAAAGTCAGTTGAGAAACTTCAGTAAAGCCTTGATTGAATCCAAACCTGTTCAGGTTTTATCAACTTAATTATTATAAAACGAGAAACTGTACTACTCCATCGTTCCACAGGGTGGAGCTGTGAGAGAAAGCAAAACGACAAATCTATCTAATTCAACTCTTCATCTACAGTTATGCTGTGATAAACAGGGCTGATGTGTGGAGGCACTTTGGCTTCACAACATCTGAATGAAGGAAAGAATGAAATCCAGCTCCAGGTCCAGGTCCAGGTGCAGGTGGAGGAGGTGGTTGAGTGTGGAGCAGAAGGAGTGGAGGAGTCTCAGTGTGTCTGCAGAGACTGTGGAGAAGGACAGAGCAGCAGCAGAGCAGTCCACACACACTGAGGACACTGGGTCACATCCAGGGGGACACACAGGGACCACGGGGGACTGGACACAGTGTGTGACCCTGGAGCTGATCTCAGAGCAGTCCACACACACTGAGGACACTGGGTCACATCCAGGGGGACACACAGGGACCACGGGGGACTGGACACAGTGTGTGACCCTGGAGCTGATCTCAGAGCAGTCCACACACA
>JBBMOC010000511.1:24923-35812 GCA_037975185.1 Centropyge bicolor
GAGAGAGAGAGAGAGAGAGAGAGAGAGAGAGAGAGAGAGAGAGAGAGAGAGATTGTTCTATTGACCAAACAGTCCTATGCTGTTTTTTCAGATCGTCATTTGCTTTCATGAAGACCAGTTGTTCCACATGGCCAGGGTCTAGGTTTGCTCACTGTGGACTGACCACATTTCCAGTGGTGCTAAAAACACGCTCAGACTGGACACTAGTGGGTGGACAACTGAGACGCTGCAGTGCAGAGCGTGTCAAATTGGGCCAGCACTGGAGCTTGCCTGACCAGTATTTGACTGGGTCATCAGTAAGGCTGATGTCCCCATCTGACAGGTAGGCCTCCACATCACCTGACGGCACATGTGTCCTCATCGGGGTGGCCGATTTCTTTTTCTGCAGGATGGACAGGACTGAAGTGCGCCCGTGTGACCTCCTCAAAAGGACTCAGAACAGTGAGCATGTCTGATGCCAGCCTCCACTCATTTGGGCAGATGACTGTTGGAGCTCTACCCATGTCAGACTCCTGTGTCATGATCTGCCCAGCCCTGCTCTGCTCCACCAGCCGCTGGAGCATGTGGACCGTATAGTTCCACCTTGTTTTTATATCAGCTATGAGAGTGTGCTGGGGGAGGTTCAGCTGTGTCTGCAGCTCATGCAGTCTGTTGTTGGCTTTGCTTGAGCGATGAATGTAGCCAGAGACGCTCCTGGCTTTGGACAGAAGGGATAATCACCACCAAGTGAAGCGTATGGGACACGTAATGGATGTGCCCAAACTCACTTAAAGCCTTCACCATGTTGGCAGCATTATCTGACACCACAAACTAACAGGCTCTCACAGGCTGTCCGACAGACTCTTCCCACTCTCTCATCTTTTCTTTCAGGCAGCACAGAATGTTGTTTGCTGTGTGCTCAATGTGCAGCACACCAACATTTAGCAGGCCTGCTTTCCTCTGCACTGATGATGCCCCCACACGTTCACACCAGTGCCCAGTTCTACAGAGGTATGCGTGGGCATTGTGGTTGCTGAACCAGAGACCAGTAATCAGGTTGATGAGTGACTGGACCAGCTCCCCTCTCATCGCCTCATACAACTCAGGCACTACAGTACTAGTGAAATGGTGCCTTGATGGGATCTTATACTTGGGCTCTAAAAGGCAACAAGAGACTTGAAACCTCTCCTCTGCACCACAGAGAAAGGCTGAAGATCTGTGCAGATCATTTTACCAATCATCTCTGTAAGTTTTTTTGACCAGGAATGGTTTGCAGAGAATGGCTGCTTTGCTGTAAATGCAGTGAGTATTGGTGAAGAGGAGGAAGAAGGTGAGCCGTTAGCAGCAGCCAGCTGAACACCAGTGTCCTGAGAAGGAATGCTGCCAGGTGAGGTGGAGGAGATGGAGGAGGAGGTGACTGATACAGCGGGCTTTCTCATGTGATGATAGAACATATAACAGATGTAACAGATATAACAGAGCTGTTGTACTGTAATGCTTTGGATCTCTACCTCTGCTTATTTTAGACTTGCAAAGCTTTTTTATGTCCATCATAAAAAGTATCCGTCTCAATCACAATTTCTGTGTCCTCATCAATGAGCTTTTCCCTGAAATGAGGACAGAGACTTTGTCATTGTCTTATTGTGGATCATCATCATGTCAGTCTTCTACAAACATCCTCCAAATGTCAGCACAACATTCAGACACCTGTTCATGTCAGCACAGATTAATAACATGCTGCTGATCTCAGTCAAGTCTGGAGTCAGAGGAGAAAAACTTTATTGATCCTTTAAACAACTGCATTTGGAAATATGCTGTAATCTTTCTGTGTTCCTATGTGGTTTGTGTGTGTGTGTGTGTGTGTGTGTGTGTGTGTTCTGAAGGATCAATATTCATGATCAGGCAATTTTCATGAAAACACACTGAAACTAACAGAAAACAATGAAACTGCAACTGCAGCAAATAAACTATATGAATTTAAAACAAATATTAGTTCAGAGGATCTTCTGTACAGACATGTGACCATTTACAAAACAATATAAACATTAATTTACTTCAATAACTCATAGTGGATAGTTTCTACAGTTTCTTTAAAAAACAGAAGTCTTTTGTGACTGCAGACTAAATTTAGCTCAGGAAAAATGAAAATATGAACAAAAGGACTTTTACAACTTTATGGATGTAAGTGATGGATGAACACAAATTAGATTCAATTGTTAAACATATGAAGATCATCAACAGTAACAGAGTCAGTGAACTGACCTCAGAGTCTCCAGTCGACATTGTGGACTCTTCAGAAAATCACTCAGCAGCTTCACTCCTGAATCCTGCAACTTGTTGTCACTCAGATCCAGCTCTGTCAGATGGGAGGGGTTGGACTTCAGAGCTGAGGCCAGAGAATCACAGCTGGTCTCTGACAAACTGCAGCGACTCAATCTGAATAAAGAATAAATGATGGAGATATAAATCCATTCATAACAGCTGCATTTGGAAATATGCTTTGATCTGTGTGTGTGCACGCGTGTTTGTGTTTCAAAATATCAGTAGGGGAGAGTGGGGTAAGATGAGCCAGTGGGTAAGTTGACCCACCCCTTGTATCTAGGTAACCGTGCACATATTTTGTCATGTGACCATAAATTCAGGAAGTACCTATCATTTCCAGTAAGTAAGTACTTTTTTTTTACACAAAAACTCTTTTTTGCTTGTCAAAGTAAATTTTCTGCGTATCAGTTAAAATGACTGTTACATCAAAGCAAATTTATCCAGGTCTAAAATTATATATTATACATGTTGGTGATTTGCTAATGTATAAAAGCATGTGAATCACTTCACTAAAGATTAGCCTGAATTTCTGACCTAGCCTGTTTTTTCCAAAATGGTGGCTATGGGGTAAATTGAGTTAATGGTTCAACTTACCCCACCATAAGGCACTGAAAGTCAGTGAAGTCTCTGACGTATTAAAATGGTATTTCAGTTGAGTATACTCAACTGGTTTGGTGTGTTTGTCATATGTTAATGTGACCAGTGGAAATTGTCCCCTCTGGGTCACCATAGGGTGACAGCAGACAGCTCCACCCACTAATCAAGCCAGACCGTATATAAGCTGGCAGATAGGGTGTTGCTCTCTCTTTACTGGGGCTCGTTTACCTGCTGTATTCTGGTAAGGCTTTTGTATACATGATGGATTTTATCAGTGTTCTGTGTTGCTTACCCTCTGCCACACTCTAGGTCCTGGTCACCAGCTACCCCTCCCCCGGTGTCCACAGGCCACATTTGATGTAGACCTGGTGTCAGAGGTGATATGTTTAACACTTCCTTTGTTCACATATATTATGGTTGTTTTCCAGGCTCCTCACGTTTAACTTGGTTTTTTTCTTATTTGTTATAGGCAGACTGCCACTGCTGGTTTGTTTTTGTTTGCTTTTGTTTGTTTTGTTTGTATTTGCTTCAGTGCTTCCCTCAAGATTTTTTAGTGATTCTTGTAGCAGCCTTGTGTGTTTTTAACTGATTTTTGTCTGTTTCTTTGGGCACGAGTGCTGCAGGACTGGTGATCCCGTGGCTGTCCGGACGGTGGAGGGATTGGTGGTCAGGGTTGCTCACCTCAGCTTCACACACCTTATGTTGTGTGTGTGTGTGTGTAGTGGTTAATTTGCACGTCCTTCACACTTTATAGTTTTCTCTTAAAGATTTGTTATTTTGCTGTGTGTGTGTTGGGCACGGAGCGTAGTGAGTACTCTGTCCCCATTCAACTTTCTCCTCCCCGACTACAGCTACACTCATCAGTCCTGTAGTGCTCCTGTTGTGTTGAGACTGGTTTTAAGTAAATTCAAGTTTTGGTTTATTTTAAATTGTGCTGCACTAAATAATAAAGTTTGATCTTGAGGGAAGTCCCCTTTTGTCTCTGACCCTTACTGGACCGTTTACTGCATCCTTTTTTTGGGGATCTGTGGCCTGAAGACGTTTTTTAAGCGATCTTTGATACGGCTCTGGTCACATTAACCATTGTAGAAAAGGTATCATGCCGAGAACCTACAAGAGGAAAACAAACTGGGGCTCAACACCCCTTGAAGAGATGAAGAGAGCAGCCAATGATGTCAAGAGTGGAAGTGGTAGTTGGTGACTTTGTCATCAGAAAATTTGCATCCAAATGGAGGAGCCACCATTACATTGGCTTGGTTGACAGCCTTGCAGGCAATGAAGTGAGTGCCAGATTTCTCAGAAGAATCCGAGGGATCACTGGCAGTAAGAAAGCCACCTTTGCATTCAGCGAAAAGGATGAGGCATCTTTCCCACGGAGTGATGTGCTGAAGAAGCTACCTCAACCTCAAAAGGCTGGAGGAACTGCAAGGAGGGGGCAACAGTTCATATTCCCCTGCAACCTTGACAGCTGGAAAATTGAATAGTTCTTTTGATTAAATGGTTAAACTAACTGGTGGTTTGTTTGAAACTGAGTTGTTTGTTACAAGTTCAGAACTGTTAAAACTGTTTTTAGCACAATATGCTCAGGTGTACATTTTAAAACTCAGATGTTCAGTTTACCCCCAGGTGGCTCAACTTACCCCTCACCTGGGGCAAGTTGAGCCACATGAGCACTTTTTTTTTTGAGAAGTCATTATTTTGGGCAGCTTTGTCAGAGATACATTGTGATCATTTCATTTGATAGGAGACCTCCTGAAATAAAGGAATGTTTTCATTCTGTCATTTTCCCTTGCCTCCAGGACAACATGAGTGAAAAGTGGCTCATCTTACCCCACTCTCCCCTACACATGAACAGGCAGTCTTTGTGAAAACACACTGAAGCTAACAGAAAACCTAAGAAATTCCAACTGTAGCAAGTAAACATGAAGAATTTAAAACAAATATTAGTTCAGTTACGGATGAACACAAATTAGATTCAATTGTTAAACACAAAGATCATCAACAGTAACAGAATCAGTGAACTGACCTCAGAGTCTCCAGTCGACATCGTGGACTCTTCAGAAAATCACTCAGCAGCTTCACTCCTGAATCCTGCAGATCGTTTTCACTCAGCTCCAGCTCTGTCAGATGGGAGGGGTTGGACTTCAGAGCTGAGGCCAGAGAATCACAGCTGGTCTCTGACAAACTGCAGTCAATCAAACTGAATAAAGAATAAATGATGGAGATAAAAAATCCACTCATAACAGCTACATTTGGAAATATGCCTTGGCCTGTGTGTTTGTTTCTGTGTGTACATGTGTGTGTGTGAGTGTTCTGAGGAATCAGTATCAATGATCAGACAATATTTGTGAAAACACATTGAAATGACCAGGAACCAAAGAAATATTTCTACGTCAGCAACTAAATTTGATTAATTAAGAACAAATATTAGTTCAGAGGATCTTCTGTATGCAGATGTGACCACTGACTAAAATATAAGAACATTTATCCTATCCGATCTTAAAAAACTTTAACAGAAGAACATTTACAAATTCATGGCTGAACACAAATTAGATTCAATTGTTACTGAATCAAATAAAAATACAGTAACAGAGTCAGTGAACTGACCTCAGAGTCTCCAGTCGACAGTCTTGACTTTTCAGAAAATCACTCAGCAGCTTCACTCCTGAATCCTGCAGATTGTTTCCACTCAGATCCAGCATTGTCAGATGGGAGGGGTTGGACTTCAGAGCTGAGGCCAGAGAATCACAGCTGGTCTCTGACAAACTGCAGGAATTCAATCTGAATAAAGAATAAATGATTAAACAGCTGCATTTAGAAATATGCTTTGATCTGTCTGTGTTCCTCTGTGTGTGAGTGTGTGTGGGGGTGGGGTGGGGGACTCACTTATGTGCAAATTGGGGATATACACTAGACTGACCAGTTGGTTGAATTTGGAAAACTGTGATTTATAGGTCAACAGTTAAGGGTACTGTTAGGTTAAGGTTAGGGTCAGGTGGTCCTTCAGGTTAATCTCCAGGAAATGAATGTATGTCTATGTAAATTCCCCCTAAATGACTTAAGTAAAGACTGTGTGTGTGTGTGTGTGTGTGTGTGTGTGTGTGTGTGTGTGTTGAAGGGTCAATATTGATGATGAGACAATAGTTGTGCAAACACATTGATACTAACAGAAACCAAATACATATTTCAACTTTTACTTGATGAAAACAAATATTAATTAGAGGATCTTCTGTATGCAGATGTGAGCGATTACCAAAAAACATGAACATGAAACCATGAACAAAGAGAATTTACAATTTGAGTTATCTATGAACATGAATTAGATTCAATTGTTACTGAATCAAATAAAGATCTTCAACAGTAACAGAGTCAGTGAACTGACCTCAGAGTCTCCAGTCGACATTGTGGACTCTCCAGAAAATCACTCAGCAGCTTCACTCCTGAATCCTGAAGCTCGTTGTCACTCAGATCCAGCTCTGTCAGATGGGAGGGGTTGGACTTCAGAGCTGAGGCCAGAGAATCACAGCTGGTCTCTGACAAACTGCAGCGCCACAATCTGAATAAAGAATAAATGATGGAGATAAAAATCCATTTAGAATCCAGTCTCATGTTTTCAGGTTTTAAATGTGTAGATCAACATTTCTGTGTCCTCATCAATGAGCTTTTCCCTGAAATGAGGACAGAGACTTTGTCATTGTCTTATTGTGGATCATCATCATGTCAGTTTTCTACAGACATCCTCCAAATGTCAGCACAACATTCAGACACCTGTTCATGTCAGCACAGATTAATAACATGCTGCTGAGCTCAGTCAAGTCTGGAGTCAGAGGAGAAAAACTTTATTGATCCTTTAAACAGCTGCATTTGGAAATATGCTTTGATCTGTCTGTGTTCCTGTGTGTGTGTGTGTGTGTGTGTGTGTGTGTGTGTGTGTGGAGGGCGGGGGGCGAATTGATTCGATTTGGAAAACTTTGGGTCACTCATCGCTCGGTGTTTCACTATGGGAGATACAGACCACTCCCAGATTACAAGAGCTACCTGAAGCCCTTATAATGAAGAGCCAGGTATAAGAAAATGCTCTGACATCAGGCCTCAAGCACTGCCTGCGTCAGGGAAGGCCCTGGAATGTCCAGCCTGTAAAACCTCACAAAGGTGTGAGACTTTGCCCAGCTTGCTGTAGCACAAATATCCTGAACGGAGACTCCCCTGAACGGGGCCCAAGAGGTGGCCATGCTCCTGTAGTAGAGTGAGCTCTCAGTCCCTGAGGAGACTGTAAACACCCGCTTAGCTGTGGTCAGTGCCAAGAGCAGGGCCGCTTTCATGCATACAAATTTCATCCCTGCTGCCTCTATGGGCTCGAAGGGGTGAAGACCGAGGGCCTCCAACACAACAGAAAGGTCCCACAGGGGAACCAGGGGTCTGGAAACTGGGAGTTTGCAACGTGCACCCTTCATGAAACGACACACTAAGGGGTGATTTATCCCCAAAACCCACATGACAAGCTGAGATGGCTGCTAAGTGAACCTTAATTGTAGAAAAAGCCTTGCCATTATCTACCTATTCGTGCAGGAAACAGAGCAGGTCCACCACAGAACACTGAAAAGGAATGATATGGCGTGATGCACACCACTCCTCAAAACTTCGCCACTTGCAACTGTAAAGAGAGCGAGTAGAGGAGGCTCTTGCACTTTGAATGGTGTCAATGACCTGCGCAGGCAGGCCAGCAGCATTCAGGTTCCACTTCTCCCGTTGTCATAGCGACTCTGAATGACACTGCGCAGAGCGGCATCCCCGCCTCGAGCGCTGCTGTATCTCTCCACTAACGGAGAGCCGTGGCGCACGCCGGTGTGACTTTCACTCTGCGGCTGAGGTGGCGGCATGAGCACAAATATGTGTGTGTGTGTGTGTGTGTACGTGTGTGTGTTGAAGGGTCAATATCAATGACGAGACAATACTTGTGTAAACACATTGATACTAACAGAATCAAAGGGAAAACGTAAAAAGGGAATTTACAACTTAATCAATTTGAGTTATCTATGAACATGAATTAGATTTAACAGTTACTGAATCAAATAAAGATCTACGACAGTAACAGAGTCCGTGAACTGACCTCAGAGTCTCCAGTCGACATTGTGGACTCCTCAGAAAACCACAGAGCAGCTTCACTGCTGAATCCTGCAGATTGTTGAAGCTCAGATCCAGCTCTGTCAGATGGGAGGGGTTGGACTTCAGAGCTGAGGCCAGAGAATCACAGCTGATCTCTGACAAACTGCAGCCCCTCAATCTGAATAAAGAATAAATGATGTAAGTTTAGACAATGTTCCTGCTTCAAATCATTCAGTCTTCAATCATCTGTTCACAGCTGAAGAAGGCTCCCAATGTACAAGTTCAGAGAATAGAAACTTCAAACACCTGAACCCAACAGGATGCAGGGTCAAAACTGGAAAATACAAAAAGTGAAAAACAGCTTTCATTTATATTAATGACAACGAGCTGCTGCTTCAATAAAGACAGAGTGACTTCAGCTCTTCAACGCTGCAGCTCCACCAGTGGCTCCATCTATACAAACTCATGTTGTGCTGACAAACACAAATAAAAACACACAGAAAGTAACTTAAACTTTTAATTTGAACTTTGAGGAAACAGAAAGAAAATGGTGAACAGAATATCTACAATATTTCATATTAATGAAATGGTGCAGCCATAAAAAAAATCAAGTTATCTTGTGTTTGAATATTTCAGTCAGTATGAACACTGCACAGCTTCATCAAAGTGCTGGAACAAACAGAAGCAGGATATTATATTTCATATTGTCTGACAGTGTTTTAATGTAAAGAACAATATTTAGAGGGAAGGTGAAATTTAAAGTATAATCCAAAGTTTCAGAGGTTCAGAGTGAATTATCCAGAGGACATTTTTCTGCTTATATTCAGGTTTGAAACGTGGAGCTCAACATGGCTCTGCCACAGTCCATGGACTGAAGCAGTGAAGAAGGAAACAGACTTCAGCATTAACACACTCAGTGTGGAGCAGGAGAATATCAGCCTCATGTCTGCAGCTCAGTGTCAACACAACTTTCACATCACATTCATCTCAACACACAAGGAGAACATGGAGTCTGACCTCAGAGTCTGCAGTCGACAGTCTGGGCTCTTCAGAAAATCACACAGCAGCTTCACTCCTGAATCCTGCAGATTGTTGACCATCAGCTCCAGCTCTGTCAGATGGGAGGGGTTGGACTTCAGAGCTGAGGCCAGAGAATCAAAGCTGATCTCTGACAAACTGCACCAACTCAATCTGAATAAAGAATAAATGAAGGAGATATAAATCCACTCATAACAGCTACATTTGGAAATATGCTTTGGTCTGTGCGTGTGTTTCTGTATGTGTGTGTGTGTGTGTGTGTGTGTGTGTGTGTGTGTGTGTGTGAGTGAGTGTTCTGAAGAATCAGTATCAATGATCAGACAATATTTGTGAAAACACATTGAAATTACAGGAACCAAAGAAATATTTCTACCTCAGCAACTAAA
Source organism: Centropyge bicolor (assembly GCA_037975185.1). Taxonomy (NCBI): domain Eukaryota; kingdom Metazoa; phylum Chordata; class Actinopteri; family Pomacanthidae; genus Centropyge; species Centropyge bicolor. The sequence goes on from JBBMOC010000511.1 coordinate 34,352, forward strand.
TTTGATTAATTAAGAACAAATATCAGTTCAGAGGATCTTCTGTATGCACATGTGAGCATTTAATAAAAAATAAGAACATAAAAAATGGATAAAAAGGGAATTCAAAACTTTATGAATGAACACAAATTATATTCAACTGTTAATGAATCAAATAAAGATCTACAACAGTAACAGAGTGTCAGTGAACTGACCTCAGAGTCTCCAGTCGACAGTCTTGACTCTTCAGAAAATCACTCAGCAGCTTCACTCCTGAATCCTGCAGATTGTTTCCACTCAGATCCAGCTCTGTCAGATGGGAGGGGTTGGACTTCAGAGCTGAGGCCAGAGAATCACAGCTGGTCTCTGACAAACTGCAGGAATTCAATCTGAGTAAAGAATAAATGAAGGAGATAAAAATCCATTTAGAATCCAGTCACAGGTTCAGGTTTTAAATGTGTAGATCAACATTTCTATGACCTCATCAATGAGCTTTTGAGTGTAAATGACTCTGTTCATCAATTATTCAGTTTTTATAGTAAGCCTTTATTTTCTCAGTTTTCAATTAACTGTTCCCTCCATGCTTTTATTTTGAAGATGTTTTAAACTTTTATTTTGGCGCTATTCCGGTGGCACTGCGCATGCATAACTCTGGCTTTACATGAAGGAGATCGGTCCATGTGTCTCACAACTTTATATGGAAAGGAAAAACGGAATTTATGGTTTTGATGTCCATTTTTATGAGGAGTTATACGGTTATTAGCGTCTGGCCAATATTGGGAACAAGGTAATTTATCATTTAATTTGTTTTATGATGGTTTTGAAATTCGTGTATTTGCTAATGTTAGCATCGTTAAGGCTAATTGTAGCACGTATTATTTAAGGATAATATTGTGTAAGAGCTTATTTATGTTTATTATTTATTTTGTGTTATGTTTACCTCCCCGTAGCTCTTTCGGTGTTTCAGAAGAAAAAGGAAAGGTGAAATAAATGCTTTTGAAAGACCAGTAAGCTTCACCATTGTTTGTCTGGGTCCGCTACACAGAGACTTTGTCATTGTGTTATTGTGGATCATCATCATGTCAGTCTTCTACAGACATCATCCAAATGTCAGCACAACATTCAGACACCTGCTCATGTCAATATAGATTAATAACGTGCTGCTGATCAAAGGAGCTGGGCCCGATGGCTTTAGCTCAGAATTTTATAAGAGATTTTGGGATATCCTTACACCACTTCTACTCAGAATGATGCACAACTCTAAAAATGAAAAACTTGCCAAAAAAACCCTTTATGGAGCCAACATCTCTCTTATTTTAACAAATCAACAGATCCTGCTGGGTTCATGGCAAATTGCACTTCAAATTTTTGATCGTAAGGTAATAACTAAAATTCTGGCTACTAGATTGAACAAGCATTTGACTTCTGTCATTCACCCATCTTGGGTGAAAGTGATATATGCAAATCCATAGTGTTTTGTTCTGA
>JBBMOC010000512.1:0-24727 GCA_037975185.1 Centropyge bicolor
GCTTGTTTTCGCCTCAGTCGTCTGTTTCTGGATCATGTTTCTATCTGGTTATATGGTTCAGCTTTAACCTACATCTGTGGAAGCAGCAACAAACTGAGTTCACAGAATCTGGTTTTGGCTGAAGATCTCGACCATCTACTGTTGATTTGGGGCCTTTTGTACAGAGATTTCTCCAGATTCTTTCAGTGACGTTATGAACTGTAGATGATGAAATCCACAGATTCTTTGTAGTTTTACTTTCATTATTCTGAGACACACAGTCTCTCACAGTTCATGAATCCTTCCATCTTTCCTTCAGAGAGACTCAGACTCTGATGCTCAGTCGTGTCACTCACCTGCTGCTAATTAACCTCGTTAGCTGGGACATTTTCCCCCAGGTATTTTTTTTTTTAACATTAGACAACTTGCAAACCATCAAATTCTGTTTTACAACCATTTCATATAGTGAACTCCAACTCTGTAGGAGCTGTGGTTGTACATTAGTTTGTTGATACAGAACTTCTCGCTTCACTTTCTCATTTCATTCTATCGACTTTTCTCCATTCTCACAGAAGTGATGTTTTCTTTGCACGTTTGCAGAAGCACATGTTGTTGCCTGTTCTCACAGAAGGTGAACTCGACGACTTAGTCAAAGCAATGTTTTCTTATGTTCCATGAAAACCTGTAAAGGTTGTACATTTGGTGTTTATGTTGAACTTGAATGTAACAAACGTGTGGATCCAGGGTTTGTTTCGCTCAGTGAGAACAGAGACAGTTGATTAAGGAACAGAGCTGGACTCTGTTTGTAAACCTGAGTCAAATCTTAAAGTTAGAAACTGCAACATCACAACTGTCACTGTTCATATTTTCAGCACATGTTGCTGATTAAATCCTCTTTCAGTTGATGTTAATCAGAACAAATCTCCGGGTTCAGGCCTTTGTTGCCTTTGTCCACATGTTGGTGGCGCCGTCCTGGTTCTGTTCATGTTGGTGCTGTTTGATCCTAATTGACCAGTGGCTGTGCAACAAATTGCCCTTTCAGAGATAATAAAGATTTAGCGGACAGCCGCGCTCGGACTGGGCTTCACCTGCTGAATCAAATCCTCCTTGACTTTCCATGAGCTTCTGTAATTACTCTCAGCCAAATATCCTTTTGTGCTCAGCTGCGGAGCGAGACAGGGGCGTCCTCTGACTCCCCCCCCCCCCCGCTCTGTAATCTTTATCGAACCATTATCCTGTCCTATCTATCAGACGGGCCGACTCCATTACCGGTTTCACCGCAGACACCGTGAGCTCTCCCTCATGCTGTCACAGCTGCTGTGGCTGAACCATCATGTTACAGTGAAGCTGCTGAATATACTTCATTAAGACTTGAACCATCATTTACATCACCAGAGTCAGACTGGGCTGATGAGACGTCCTGACCTGACGCTTAAAGCAGGAAAAGACCTGGAAAAGTCTGTCAAACTTGTGCTCGTGCCAAATATTAATTTAACAATCGCTTCAAACTTCAGGTTCCAGAATTTTCTACATGATGGTTTAAAAGCTCTTTTAGTTTTTCTTCCTTCCTCCAGGAAAATAATTCTGTTTGTTGTCTTCATTCCTTTGTGTATTTCTTCACTTTTCTTGGCCTAGAAATAGTCAAATATAAAAAAGAAATTTTAGTATCAGTGACTAAAAATCCACCATGTTCAACTTTACATTATAAAATCTAAAATAAACTTGATAAAACTATTACTGACCCGACCGCGCTGAAGCAGCACGAGATCTGTGTTCACGACAAGAGTTACAGACCTGACCTACATGACTGTCCTGTGAAAATAATCCTCTGGTAAAAGAAGTGACACAATACATGAATAATAAAAAACAAATTTAAAAAAGTTCTGGAATGACTCACACGACCACGGCACAGTCGACACCTTGACCCTTCGACCGCCACGACACGCCTTAGCTCAACGTCCTCTCACTAGATTTCTCAAGAACGACCAACCACAATGTGCAGCGTTTCCCAGCTGATGACGTTTGCTCATAAAAGTCAAAAGCTCCGGAAAAAAAGAACCTTGAGTTCTTTCAACACGTTGTCGTCCAACGCCTTGAGATTTTGGGATGTAATGAAAACAGTGACCTCTGGGGGGCGCCAGCGGGCGTTTACAGTGTTAGCTTGGTTATCGGTCCATAATGTGCCAGAAAGACCCATTAGCATGAAATGAAAGTTTACCATTAACTGAGTCACCTGAACGCAGCACAGGCCGGAGAGGAAGAGGAAGTGAAGACGGATGAAAACAAGAGCAAGTGTTTGTCATGTGTTCATGTGTTAGCACATTTGTTTTGTTTTTTTTAAAGTCATGGACACATTTTCTGAACTGTGTCTTTCTACACACACACACACACACACACACACACACACACACACACACAGAGCACATGTTCGTGTGTGTGTGCTTTCACCCTGTGTTTGGGTGCTATTTGCTGAACTCTTGAAAACAAGCTGCTAGAGATTAACAGAGTGTATCTTCACACCATCATGGAGAGAGAGCTCGATGCCGAGGTGTTATACAGGCACACACACACACACACACACACACACACACACACAGAGTCGTACTGCGGGAGAATAAAGGACCCCCCCCCCCTCTCCTCTCTCCTCTCGTGCTGACAGGGCGGCTTAGGAAGCTTCATCGAGATTCAGACATCAGTCAACACTCAGCAGCAGAAGATTAACGTGGCTTTATTTGGACGAGTCAAACAAGGAAGTCATGAATCTATGAGGACTTCCAGTTAAACTCTAATTACACACACACACACACACACACACTTATACTAATACTACCACTATAAGTAATCGTAATAAAAACATAGTTCATCATTTAGTACTCTATACATTATTATTAAAGGGTAAGTTCACATTTTTCAAGTCAAATAAATGTAATAAAAGTTCTTAAAGGATGTTTTCTGAAACAAACAAAAGTAGAAATCAGTGTTGACGATCAGCTCATTGATGTGGGATCAGAGGACTCAGCGTCTTGCTCATGAGCACTTTGACAGCGTCGTTGATCAGTCAGTCCCAGTCTGGGATGGAACCGACAGCCTCCTCTCTGGCGTCTCCTCCAGGAAGAGGCTGCAGGTTAAATCCTGAGGCGCTGACTGGTCGTCGTAGTAACGAGCAGGTGAAGCGTCAGCGGCTCCTGTTGTGTCTCTGGGTCTGTGTGTCAGTGCGTCTCCTGCCTGACAGGATCCGTCAGGACTCTCAACAGCTTGTGTTTGGAATTAGTCTCAGTGTATTTACATTGATTTTTAGAATAAATATTATGTCGCTGCTCTGTTTGGCTGCAGCTGCTCTTTAAATGGTGACACAGGAAGTCGGCGCCGGCGTAATGCTCACCATCATGAAGAGGCTTCAACTCATAACGACTTTCTCCTTTCTACTGAGTTTACTTCAGGAAAGAGTTTTTTTTTTATCACATTAAATATCAGTGTGTATTAGTCTATAATACTTTGTGCAAAGTGATGCAACTCGTGGCAGGTTAGTGAAACCAAAGACTGTCAGACAGACTCAGAGTTCAATCCAGTCAGACGCAGCTCCAGGACATCAGGTGCCGCCAGGACTGCGTCTGCACGGTGACACTCACAGGCTGTTTGTACGGGAAGAATCCTTCACTGAGGGAAAGAAGCACAGAGTGAAACTGAGCAAAATGTGACTCACTGCATGGAAATAAAACAGGCCGGTAAATACTGTGTGACTGAATTATAATCTGTGATGCATTCATGTCGAAGCTTCTCTAACGCTGCAGCTGGTGAAGCTACGACTCATTTAAATTACTTTATGTACTTTAGCATAACAAACAATACTAAATCATATTTAACTGATTTATGTTTCATATGTTGTCTATTGGTGTTGGTGTTCATGGCTGCTCTCTTGTTGTAAGAAAAATAGTGTGACATGTTATTAATAATTATTAGATATAAATGATCCTGGTCACTGAAACTGATGCAGAAACCTTGAACGTCATTAGCCGGAGTTTCTCTTGGCGCCCCCTGCTGTGCCCGAGCTGCCGTCAGCGCCGAGCTCTCTCTCTGTTTGTCGACCCCGTTTTGGACTCTGTCTAATTATCCTAATTATGCTTTCAAACCACTTCTGTCTGTCCTCTGGTCCGTTTGAGATCAGCTCTCTGTTTGTACTTTTTTTGGGAACTAATTTATGTAAATATGGCAGAGACACACGAGCCGGTGTGGACGGAGAGTCAGCTCCTGTTCGCAGCACTCGGCCCGGGTTTCATGTCATCACGAGTCTGCCAACCAGGTACAGTTTGACTCATCTTGTCCTGTTTATATTCGGTCTGTTGATGATGATGATGATGATGTCATGCTTTAGGTCTCTTAGTTGATTTTTATGTTCAGTTTGATACTTCAGTGTTTTTGATTTGGGCTTGTTTCCTTGTGTTTTGTTCAGGCACTGCTTCAGGTGCTGGGGGCGTGGTCTCATGTGCTGGGGGCGTGGTCTCATGTGCTGGGGGCGTGGCCTCAGGTGCCAGGACCCTCTCTATGGTCACAGCTGCATCTCATCTCACCTCGTCACTGGAAGCTTCTCATTTCACCTCCAAGCTGCCAGATCCTCCCTGTCTTTGTCTGTTTGCCAGTGTTTCCTTTTGTCCAGCGTCTCTGTGTTTGTTCCACTCAACCTGCTCCACCTGTCCGTCTCCTGCCTGTCTCCTGGCCTGTCCTGGAGTTGTGTAATAACCCCCCCTTCAGTCCTCTCCCTCTGTCTGTGTCTCGCTCCTGAACATCACAGACAAACTCTGAAGAAAAACTGAACAAGGGAAGCTGTGGCGGAATGATCTCGTTTCATTTGCTTAATTTTATTCTCATTTGAAGAAAAACAAGTCAAAGACAAATGACCTTTTCTGTGTCTCACAGCTTGGGGAGAAATTATGCATCACTTAACTAAACGTACATATTTAATGTAGTGATTTAGAGCGCTGTGGAGAAGTGATTGTGACTCTCGGTTGCATCATGGCTTCACGCAGCTTCTCCTCTGATGGGAGGAGGACAAAGACGAGGTCGCCCGCTCTGAAAGTCTTTCCTGTCTCAGTCAGTCCTGCAGCTCCAGGCGGAGGTGCCGGGTCGGGTCCCTCCCACGTGGACTTAAATATGAGGGGGAGGTGGAGCTCAGCAGGTAACTTTCACACAGCACAGCTCGAGCACTGTAATCATGAGCGCAGCTTTTTTTAATTTACAGGGTTTTCTGTCCTCACACCAACAGAAAGCACGGAGGGCGCTTTTACCAGGAGGTGTTGTTGAAGGTGTTTTTTTCAGATAGAGATAAAAATGTCTTCTTTCGGCGTGTCCTGTCGGCGCCGTCTCCTCCATTGTCCTCGCCTGCGTTACAGAGGGAGGCAACAAGAGGAGCGTCTGGCAGCTGAAAGCCTTTCCAGAGGGGGGGGGGGGGACGAAACTCAGACTCTCAATCACTGCTCATTTGTTTGCAGAGAAACGAACGCCGCCGTGTCGCTCGCGTCTCCCGACACGCAGGCCGGACGCCTTCATTAAAAGTGTTGGATGTCGTCCCAGAGGGTTTTGGGGAGGTGGGAGTGTTGATGTGGCCTCAGTGTCCCGCTCGACTCGGCCACAGGCAGAATGTGCTGAACATGTAAGAATCACACCGAAGCTCATTGAGCTGGTCAACAGGAAACACTGCACGCTGTAAACAAACAAACAAACAAACATGCTCAAATTCAGCTTTTAAAACAATGATGATGATGATTTGGGTTTTCAGGAGTTTTTACAAAGTTAAAGGGCAGATGATATCCACAGAAAATTACCGATTTAATATTAATTCAAGTTGATTTATCAGTAACAGATCATTTGTCTTGTAGAGTAAATTGACTTGTGATCTCATCCTGAGGCCAACAGTTCAGTGCACTCAGCGGAAACAGAGCAACACTGAAGATGTTTCTTCGTGTATCCGAGGTTCAGATGTCCTGACGTGCAGATCGAGTCCAGCTCCAGAAACACTGGATCCTGCATTTCCCACAATGCACCCTGACAGTATTACCCATCTGTCTCGATGTGTAAAATTGCCCCGTTAATTGCTTCAGTTGTAACTCTCTCGCTCAGCAGAAAAAGACGGATGCTCTCCAGCAGACTCTGCCAGCTCAAGGTGTCCATTTTTTACAGTGTGCTCTCCATTGTGCTTCGCCGACACACATAAAAAGTTCCTCTGCTTCAATTTGTGCCAATCTGACTTTGGAAAAAGGGGAAAATATGTTCTTTCTCCACGGTGATCCGTCTTCAAAGTGGGCCTGTGTGTGCCGAGGAGGGTGGTGGGGGGGTGATAAGTGTTGGGGATGTAGTAAATTTGAATACAATGACATAAAATAAAGCTGGTTGTCATGCTCGGCGGTTCTGCTCCGGCGGGCCTTTCCTTTCTGTCTAAAGCTGCTCGACACAGTTCCGGATTTACCAAATCCTCCGAAGACGAAACGAACCCTGTCGCTTCATTGTGTGAGAGCTGCCGTCAAACAACCCCCACCCTCCTCCCTCCTCCCTCCCGCTGGTCCTCCTCTCTCCCTCTCTCGGTGCAGATAGGGGAGGACGGGCAGGAAGTCAGGTTGCAGTTTGAGCTTTTAAGCATTTGGGGATTGGTTTCAATTTAATGCGGCGACATAAAAAAGAAAGAATCAATTTAAAGTAGCTGGGTCCCCCAGGTCACCTGGTCGAGCAAGCAGCGGAAATGACAGAGAGAGAGAGAGAGAGAGGAGGGATAGAGAGATAAAAAGCACAGACAGAAGGAACAGAGGGAAATAATTATGGGAAAACCTGCCATGTTACAGGGAAATAAGGGAATATTAAATCTGCAAAATATACTTAATTAGCGTCGTCTGTGTTTCGTTCAAGTGATCTGTAACGTTTATCTCTAAATGAGAAAAATTCTGAAGAGCTTAATGTGAAAATAGTTTAATGAGGAGAAAAAAAAACAATTTAACCAAGAGGAGGAAAAAATGAAAGTATTCCCAAACGACATGAAAAATATAGATAATAAGAATAAAAAGAAAATGACTTGATAACCTTTCCTTTGTTTGAAAAAGTGAAAACTGGAAAACAACATCTGGTAAGAAGAAACGCTGCTAAGTTTCAGAGGCCAGAGATTTTAAATATATGTAAACATGAAGTTAATGCAGAAAAGAAGGTAAATAACAACAAGAAGGAAAAGGTTCAGGTTGGAGGAGGAACGTGAAAGATCATCATCGGCAAATGTCCTCAGCTGGAAAACATGACTGTGGCTAGTTTTAGTTAGCCAATAATAATATAAGAAGAGTAAAAAAAAAAAAAAAAAAGTTTTTCTGAAAACACATGAAAACGTTTTTATAAAAAACATTTGTGAGCTGTTTGGGTCAACTATTAAATTTCGTTGGCTGAGATCAGGCATCGAGGTGACGTCATGAAAAGTAAATCTGACAGGTGAAGAAATACGATTCGTCAGATGATGCTAATGCTAATGATGCTAATGAAAAAGGAAACGGCATCAATTCATTTGGAACCAGATCTAACCACTGACCACTGTGGTGACGTCAGAGAGAACAGAACCCAACCCGACTCTTCATGCAAAACCATGAGGTCATGTGACCAGGACTTCCTGTATTGTCGTCGTCCATCAGACTCTGCAACAACCTATGACCTGTTTAAACTGTGCCTGAAAACGAGACTCGTCGTTTTCTGTTTGCGTCTTTTCTCTCTGTGCTCGTCGACTCTGGAAGCACTTCCTCGCTCGACAATAGGTGATGTATAAATAAACTTTCCTCGGCGCGTCTTAACAGCCAGTTAAAGCTCATTTGAATTTGAGAGACGGAGGGATGAGGTGCTGACGGATGTGGAGGCTGGAGGAAGGAGCTTGAATCGGATCCAGATGGCTCGGCGGAAAGTGAGACGAGCCGACAGCCAAGCGCAGCGAGGACTTCAGAGAGCGAGAGACAGAGAGTAATTAAAGGTGTTTCTAAAGGGGCCGTTTGATGTAAAGCTTCCCAGCAGGACCGGCTTTCACACCGCGGACAGGAGGAGAGCTAACATGACAGTTGGCAATAAATCTTAAAACGCTTTTATTTGTTCCTGCGCAGATAAACAAACAGAGGCTTCCAATCTGACAGGATCTCAGGAATCTAAAAATATTCTGTGGTTTAATTAGGCCGATGATGACCCGGCCAGCTTTCAGGGGGGTAAACAGCCGCTTTCATGCCTCCTGCCTTTTGTTGTTGTTGGGATTCAGAGCACCTTCTCTCAGGTAACGAAGCTGCCACAACCTCACGAGTCACTTCCACCACAACAACAACAACGAAGAAAAGGCTTCGTGTTTTGGTGGAAGGGCCAGCAATTAGCATGGCAAGCGCTGTGTCTGCGGCCCGGAGTCGGCGTGACGCAGCCACGGAATACATCAGCCACACGAAGACGGCAGAGAGGACGCAAAGCAACGAGCAACCTACAGACATGACGACAGGAAGCAGACGAGCTCTGAGAGAAACAGACAGAGAGGACGAATAGCTGCTCCGTTAGCTAACGTAGCTTCAGCAGCCGAGAAGATGAAGCAGAAGATGTTTGAAAAATGAAAGTTTTTATACCTCAAAGTTTCACTACACCAGTGTTTCAACAGAATTTAAACCTGATGTGATGAATCTATTTTTGCTTTTTGTCTTCATGTCCATGTTATGGTGGCGTATTTATCGTGTCAACACCGGGACTGAACCACGAAATATTACGGCGTCGTGGTCTGGAGTGTTGGGTCAGAAGTAAAGTACTTCATGTCTCATCATCCCTCCAGAAATATTCATTGGAAGGCTGCATCGATCTGATGAACTCAAAGCTCCTGGAAGAGCTGGTACAAACCAAACCAGCAGAAAAGATTTTTTAAAAAATGCAAATCGCCTGGTGCTTTCATCTGCTCTCGTCCAAACGTCCATGAAGCAGGAGAAGAGAGGTGATAGATGTAAAACAGTGTAATAAAATAAATCAAGTAAGTGAAGGAGAATCTGTTACCACATCGATCATAAATGAGCCGAAATCTCGTTTTCATGTAACGGTAAAACACAAAAACAATATTGTCAAAGTGTTTGCTGAAGAACAAACTGCTGTAGATGCTCAAACTCTAAAAGACATTTGAACCATGGAGGAGACGTGACCTGATGATGTGGTTCGTCTGAGAATAGAATTTAAAACTAACTTTATCGAGTCAATGGAAAAGTTAACATGAACAAAATTCTGCAGGCAAAAAAAAAAAAATCCCAAACTGGCTTGAATTTCCCTTTAATCCTAATCTCAGCCGACGCGTCTCCGTCCAACAGGAGACGCTGCATAAACATTAGCAGAATGAACCCGGTGTTTTTGTTTATCTGATGGACTGTGAGTGAAGGTGGCGAAGCCAGCCAAGCGTTTCCTGTTTGCTCTCCTGACGGCGTGTCAGCGCTCGCCGCTGAGAAACAGGATGTTGAATCAGGCCTCGTGTCTGTTTCCTCGACTCGACTCGACTCCGCCGCCGTCTCCGCTCGGTCCTGTGTACAGAAATATGCCAGGGAAACGACGTGTTGAATTGCAAACGACGGCGGGGGAGCGGCCGGGGGACGAGGGGGGGGGCTGATGACAAAACTCTCCCTCTGCCATTCGGGTGTAACGCGGCGAAAAGAAAGCGTGTTTACAAACGATACGATCTGCAAACGGAGCGTCGGCGGCGAAGCTCTCAGGACGAGATGGAGTCCACGAAGAAGAAGTGTCTGCTCTAATGGGATAAGATGAATAAAATTATAACGTCCGTCCTCTGCCAGGTCCTCTTTCTCTTTTTATCTCCTCCTCATGTATCGCTCCTCGCTGCTCCCGTGTGATTCGACCCCTTTCTTTCCCCATTTGTTTTTTGCCCCTCTCCTTCTCTGTAATACCTCCCCCTACATCCTCCCTCTTTTCCTCCCACCCTTCTTCCTCCGTTTCTTCATTTCCTCGGCTCTTGTCTAAAATTGAGAACAGAACAGCTGGTAATTGAAGATCACTGTCTCTCCTCAGGCCCTCAGGATTTGCAATGCCTCTCGCCGCAGCTCATCTTCACCAGACAATTTTTTTGGTCTGCTTTTTGTTTGCTTTTTTTTCCCTCCTCTTCTTCTTCTTCTCTCTCTTCTCCCATAAACTCCACAAGCCCTTTTTGAAATTGGATTTTCATTTGAGATGGACCAGGAGCACCCGTCGTGTTTATGCCGCCTTCCTCCCATCAATTTTCCTTTCTCTTTTCTTCACTTCATTTCAGCCCCTTCTCTCCTCTATCTCCTCCTGTGAATTATCTCCTCTCAGTCCAGCTCGGACAGGAGCTCCATTTTCCTCCTGACGGAGGTTTAAAGGAAAAAAAAAAAATCACTCGGCGGTTTGGAGCCGGTTGCCGTTCGCAGGGCGAGTGTGTTGGAAAGAGAAGAAACTGAGAAGATCCCGATCGGGCAGACTGTGTTCCTGCCTCTGTCTGAGGGAACAGGACGCTCTGACCTCGTTCACAGTTCAGAGACACTCAGGAAACTCTGTCCCATTAAGTTCATTTAACAGACGTTTCATTGTGTCACTAATTCATATGATGCATTAATTATTTTAGTATAATGTGTGAAAGAATCCCTCAACAGTTCCTCCAGTGCAGTGACTGAGACCTGAGCATTTGGAAACTTTACGTCTTCTACCCAGGGGCGGATCCAGATTAATTTTAGTCGGGGGGCACGGAGGGTACAACAGATATTTTGTGGGGGGGCAAAGTTATAAAAACAAATGAAAGCTGCTACCGACCTCTCGCTTTCACAAAGTATTTTTCATGACCTTTTCATTTCGGACTGTTAACATTAAAATTATGATGGACATGTTTCCTTGATTATGTGAATTGCAACAACATCATCTGCAACATCTGCCTGTTATGTAAAACTTGTAAGATCAACGATACTATCCTGAGGCCAATTAAGTGACAAATATTGTGTAAGAACAACACTATTTACAACCCTGTCAAATTTCACTTCTCATAATGTTTACTGCCAATTATCACACATAAAGTATGAAACAATATTCTGTACTTTTAGCAACCAGATCTCTGCTGTAAACCTCATCAAAATGAGTACTACCCAATACATCACAGTGAACAATAGCAATCTTTACCCTTGACTTGTAATAAACTATGTGCAGTAATGTACGTTTTAAAATAATAATAAAATACAGTAACAATACTCCATATTCATAGATCATATATTAATGCACAGCTCAGTAAACATCATAGTGTTCTGCACAGAAATGAAAAAAAGCAGCTCCCAATATACTTTCACAGTGAGGAATATTATTTACTCTTAATAAGTACCTAGTGCTGAGCTCTGGTCCTTAAGCATTTTAATGTTGTGCACAGTAATCAGTCTTAATCAGAATAAGCATCAGTACATTTTCATAGTGCAATTTCCCAGTTCAATTTTTTTTTAAAGGCAAAAACACTTCAAAACAACTGTATTTTTTGCGATTTCCATGTTGGGTACCAATCAAAAGATCGTCCTTGGTGCATTCAGTTGCAGTCGGACAACAAAGTTGCGTTCAGGAGCAGCGGAAATCGGAGTTTCAGTAATGTAAATTGCCAACAAATTTTTTTTTTTTTTTCCCCCACGGAAGATCCGCCACTGCTTGTACCCGTTTGGACAGATTTCATTAAGTCTTTCTTTGAAATATCTGCATTTTCTGTTCACTTGTGCTCTGAGAGCTGGAGCCAAACTTGTACTGGCGCAAAAGTTTTTTAGAACATAGTTAAATCAATTAGAATTAGAAACAGAGGAGAAGGAGTCCGGGACAAACAGCGACGGTCAGTGATCAGTCGTTCAGATTCACATTTCTGTCGGTTCACATTTCTTCAAGGAGAAGAATTAAAGTTGAAAAAAATAACAAGGCAACTTTCACCAAATCCAGTCACTAGGGGGCGACACTGGCAGCATGGTTTTCTCTTGGTCCTCAGTCAAATTGAATCCTGTGCGAAAGTTTAACATTAATGTACTTCTGTAATCCTCTGACTGCAGTGACTGATGGAAACTACAGAAACTCAAACATGAATGTGTGACTTAAACTGAACTTTTATTATGAACGAGTCCTGATGAGTGTAATCTGAAAATGACTGACACAACACACTGAGGCAGTTCTTTCATAATGAGGAGTCCTGTCATCACAGCACGGGACGTTTCCACAAGCATCACACTGTAGATCCAACTCATTGATTTATCTCCAGAGGACGATGGAGTCGTCACCAACCTCAACATCCCGGCACACTGTCGGACTTGGTTCAGGGCCTGGATCAGTGCTGATGTTCAAACTCTCCTCAAACATCTGGACGAACAAAGAGGAAGAGTTTAACCCACACTTCCACTGATCCAACCTGCCAGTGGAGATAATTAATGTTAAAATGGTTTATTTAAGGCTACAGATATTCAGCTACACTCAGTTAAGACTCTGGCTTAGTTTGCTGGTACAGATTCACACAGTCTGATTTATCACCTTCCAGGACTCGGCTCCGTTTTATTTGGGACTTAAACGGTCGACCGCCGTCGCTTTTCAGCCTTGTCAGGTTAGTTTGTTTTAATCTGCGGGGAACACCAGAGGGGCGGAGTCACCGCATCCCGCCTCATCTCGGACGCACGCATCAATCAGTTTTATTCGCGTCCCTGTTATTATCTAAACCATCAATTGTCCTGTTGCGCAGCTCGCCTGCGTCAGCCACCAAGCCGTGAAATACTGTATATTGAGCCAACCCTGCTCCGATCATCAACATGACTGGCACTTTATGGCAGCATGAAATTAAAAGGATCTTGTTTTATTGCAGAGGAACATCCCTCTCTGATCCTCGCGCTCGTCTCCGGGCCGCGTGGCGTGCATGATGATGTCAGAGCGGACTGAGTGAGCGGCCGCTGCCCGGAGCCATAATCAACAGGACGCGGCGGGATATTGCAGGATTCAGCAATCTGAGAGCTGAGAAATGAGCCTGTCTCTCCCCTTCACTGTTATTGATCACCTGACTTCCTTATACATTCCCACATAATAGGCAGCACTGACTTAATTAGTCAAAAGAGAGGCCGGGTAATTACATGTCACTTTAACAATGTGTTTTATTGCCTACAAGCTCCGGTGGTACCAAGCGAATCTAATGGTGGATTTAATGCAAAGTGGAATAGAGAGGGAGGGATAGGGAGCCGAGGACAGAGGATGTTCGAGAGAAGGACGACGGAGCACGTGAGTGATGTCATCCTGCTTTGTTGTTTTTGTGCTTTCATGCACTGGATGTTGTTGAAAAGTTGGCAGGAAGCTAAGAACCAGACCACCCGTGTTTCTGAGCCGCTGCCAGAGCCGGCAGGTTTTTAAGGTGGACACCAAGTCAGGCCTCAAGTCCATTAGACGAGTCTCGAGTCTTGGACGTCGTCTCTGTGTTGCCAGAGACGAACTGACTCAACCGACCTCTCCTGGAGGACAAATCAAACGTCCTGGACAGGATCCCAGAAAACACTGATTCGTTGATTTGCAGGTTAAAGACGGACGTGAGGCTGCAGTGGGGCTGCGTTTGGAACAAGCGGCAACCTCTGGCGCTGAAAAATGAAGCTAATGCGGAAGTGCAAAAAAGCTGCAGTTCCTCAAATAACCACTAGAGCAGGCTGCAGAAGGGAGTCAATTACATTTGAGCCCCATGTTAAAATGTCCGATTTTACCACAGAAAAAAACATATTTACAGCCTGGTTCAAAACATGGCTCTAGTCTCATAAGCTGTTTTTCTACTCCATGACAACTCTGGGGGGGGCGAATTTTTTCATAAGGCGTTCGTTTAAAATATACAGCATACATCATTATGCACAATTCATAGCTGTCAATCTAAGTGGCGCCACTTTGATTGACAACTAGCCACTGACGGTCTAAAGGGCGACACCCCGGCTAATTCTAGTCACTGAGTTTGGGAAAGAGATCGTCGTGGGGTTAGCCGGCTAGCAACGATATTTAGCATTTAACCTAGCTGGTTAGCCGTAGCTAGTTTGATTATTTCGAATAAAGCGGCTTTTTTCAGCCAATAGCGTTCATTCGACCCGCCTCAGCTCCGCCCTCGCTCCACCTCTTTGTCCATATTTGGAGTAACCGGAGGTAGGCTACCAAGATGGCTGTGCACTACGGTTTGCTTCATTTTTGCTCTTCAGAAACCTATGGGTGACGTCACGGACACTACGTCCATATTTTAAACAGTCTATGGTTTGGAAAGATGCTACCACACATTCTTTGATAAAAGCTGGTGTTCAAATAAAGGCTCCAGCTTGAACAAATGGCTCATGTGATATATTCAGCATAAAGTTTGTTTCCATCAGCACAACATCAGGCCAATTCTCTGTTAACAGAAATAAGGTTTTTATTATGTATTTTCTCTTCATCACTTCTGATTTTTTTTAAGCTCCCATCGACAACACTTTTCACATTAAAAGCACACATTTGAGGAGAAGGTAGGAAAGCTTTTAAAATTCTGTAGAAAGAGTTACATTCAATTCACTGTATCTGAACATGTGGAGAAAAAAGCAACGTGGAAGATTATTGCTGTATTTTTGTCTAAACTGACTTTGTACTGACTTTATGAAGAAGATGTAGGAAACATGGCGTTTGCTGGAGAATGTGGGAGAATATAAAAGGCCTCTTTGGGCCTCTACGAGAATAAAACATCCTTACTTCACGTTGAAGTTGTGTAAAACTGAGAAGCTGTTGAAACTCTTGCTGTATGTAACCTCCATGTCCTCTCACCACCCACCTCTTCATGCAGGGATGCCATTACTTCCTGTGTGTGACTGACGGGTTAAGTGCCTGTCAAGGCTCATTTTCCCATTAATACAGGACACGCTCAGCAGGATTCTATACCTGTGTGTTCTATAGTGTCTCAGCCAGGTGTTAATGCTCAGTGAAATCAAAGCCTCTCAAGCCTCGTCGAGGAAAAGCAGCCGAGCTTTGGTCAAACCCTCAGATGAGTATGTTAAGGTCCAGTGGGGCTTCCAGACAGATCAGATCTGACAGGCTGAATTCTGTGGAAACGTGTCTAAAATGATGCACAACACAAACATTTTTGGTCTGAATCAAGCGGCAACCTCCGGCGCTGAAAAATGAAGCCAATGCGGAAGTGCAAAAAAGCTGCAGTTCCTCGAATAACCACTAGAGCAGGCTGCAGAAGGGAGTCAATTACATTTGAGCCCCATGTTAAAATGTCCGATTTTACGACAGAAAAAAACATATTTTTTTATAAGGCGTTTGTTTAAAATATACAGCATACATCATTATGCACAATTCATAGCTGTCAATCTAGGTGGCGCCACTTTGATTGACAACTAGCCACTGACGGTCTAAAGGGCGTCACCCCGGCTAATTCTAGTCACTGAGTTTGGGAAAGAGATCGTCGTGGGGTTAGCCGGCTAGCAACGATATTTAGCATTTAACCTAGCTGGTTAGCCGTAGCTAGTTTGATTATTTTCGAATAAAGTGGCTTTTTTCAGACAATAGCGCTCATTCGACCCGCCTCAGCTCCGCCCTCGCTCCATCTCTTTGTCCATATTTGGAGTAACCGGAGGTAGGCTACCAAGATGGCTACGCACTACGATTTGCTTCATTTTTGCTCTTCAGAAACCTATGGGTGACGTCACGGACACTACGTCCATATTTTATACAGTCTATGTTTGAACTGGCTCACTGGATCTCAGAATTGACAAAGTAGTAAACTCCTCCACATTTACATCACGCTGATCTATAAGTTCTACACAGGTCCAGTTCTCTGCAGTGTCTCATTTGTCGTGTCCTCCAGTAACACTCGAAGAATGGCTGTTGACCCAAATGTGTGAAAAAGATGAATGTGGACACAAATTATTGTTTCAGATGAAAACGGCTTTTTGAAATTTCGTCTCCTTCATGTGGACAAAGTGTAAGATCACTTATAGCCATCTACAGAGATGTTTACGTGACACACACATCACAAGTCCTGCACAATGTCAACGACCACAATGCTGAGTGACCAACACTGTCTTATTCTATGAAAACCACATTTGACCTGTAGGTGGTGAAATATTATGGGTCATTAATTTAATCAAGCTTTTCATTCAAACTATAAATGACCAGGTGCCGATAAATGAGCACAAGAGCCATAAGAACAACGTTCAGATTCCTTTAATACTGTCGCACACAAAGCAAACAGAGATCATTCAGTTAACTTGGTTTTCACTTCAGTTTTCTTTCAAACTCAATGCTGAGTTTCTAACTCAACATGGGGCCCAAAAGAAGATCCGGCCCGAGGCCCCCGACACTTGGACACAGT
Organism: Centropyge bicolor; assembly: GCA_037975185.1. Taxonomy (NCBI): domain Eukaryota; kingdom Metazoa; phylum Chordata; class Actinopteri; family Pomacanthidae; genus Centropyge; species Centropyge bicolor. The sequence continues at coordinate 16,319 of JBBMOC010000512.1, forward strand.
CCTGCTTGGCTTTAAGCACCATATCATCCAATAATCTGACTCTGAAGTGACTGGTCAGAACTGGGGGTCTGTGGGACTCCTGCAGTCAACCCCCCCTCTGGCCACTTCCTGCTGTGATAAAGCCATCACCCGCCGGCTCCTGCCTCCCCCCCGACGCCATCATGGCCGGTGGAGACGCAGCCCAGCGAGGGGTGATGGGACACGGTTGGCAGCGGGTGACAGCAGAGAGGACTTCCCCCCGCAGGTGACACGTCGGCCCTGAAGCGCCGACGCCTCCTTATCGCTGCTGACATGGATAAACCGTCCTTCCTCTCCTGAATCTGCAGGTTTTCACCATTTGACCGAGCTGACCGGAGAACTTACTCCGTGGGCGTCACTGGGGCTGAAAGAGGAAACATTGTCCTCGTACTTTTTGCACGGAAGTTCGAGGGCTCTGACAGCTGTCAGTGATAGTTTCCTGTACAGAACGCAGGTGACAGCCAGCAGAGCCGAGCGGTCGGCGGCGCTGACAGCCGCCAGCTTCTCCCAGGAAAAGAACGAAACAAAGATATTCTGCTGTCAGGCTCGTGGAGACGCTCGACTCCGAGCGGTGACGGCCTCGACAGCCTCACTGCCGACGCCGCGCTGTCTAAAGATGGCGTGTGTTTCCGGCTGTAAAACGGGGAAGCCCATTCGTGGCAGGAAGGCACGGATCGAAGTTGGGTCTGATGGCAACTCATACGTTTGCTTTACTGAGGCGAGAGCTGGATCTCTGGTGGAGGTGGAGTCAAGCGGTCGTCAGGTCGCTGCTGCTCAGGGACGAAGAGGTCGATACCGTTTGTATGACTGTATGTGGCAATGGAACCTTCCCTAAACTCCCCTAAAACCTGATGAGCCAGTAATTCAGAGCTTTGTCATTAGTAAATCTATAGTACTACTATAAATATGTAAGTATGTAGTTATTATGTGCTGTGTTCTGATAATCAAAGCTGCTAATCTCACAGTGTTGCACTCGACTCAAAGTCAAACTGAAGTCACATGAACGAGGACTGAGCAGCAAAACATTAATGTCTCAAGTCCTGACCTGATGAAGTGACTTTAACTTTTCAGGGCATGTGGACAGACTCGGGACACGTGGACAGACTCGGGACATGTGGACAGGCTCAGGACATGTGGACAGACTCGGGACACGTGGACTGATCAGGACATGTGGACAGACTCAGGACATGTGGACAGACTCAGGACATGTGGACTGATCAGGACATGTGGACAGACTCCGGACACGTGGACAGACTTCAGTCTGACTCCACTGTGAGACAACAGTGTCCATTAACAGGTGTCTTAAAGTGGAGAGGATTTCGTCTTCCTGCTGACGTCGGCTGCAGATTCCACAGCTCTCTCTCTCTCAGTGTGAAGTCTGGCTTTAACACGTTTACAGTTTGTGTTATGAGTCATCACCAGGTGGAGTGACAGACAGGTGTGTTCGCCTTAATACACAGGATGTTTCCGGCCTCAGTCCATCACACATGGATGAGGCCGATGGGCCGATGATGTCAATCACCTCCCTCTGCTCCAGCTCGTCTTCCGTTTGGATGAAGGGCTGAAAGAATGAATCCAATCTAAGTTTCCAGCCTGACGCAGGCGTCCAGATCGTCAGCCTCCACTCTCCCACGACTGTGCCGCCCGCCTGGCAGCAATAACAGCAGAAAACTAACTCGTTAAAAGTCTCAGCCATCACTCCGCCGCTCTGATAGACAAAACCCATCTACAGTAAATACCAAGGGCACCGCGACAAGACAGAGTGGAAAAACAAAAGCTGCCAAGACGACGACAGAAGTTTAACTTTGTTTGACTGTTTCCACACAAAACACACACGTACACATCTGTGTATGTGTAATAGATTACATTTGGACTCAGTCTTTTCTTTTTGGCTACGCCCAGTTATTAGCTGATTTCCTTTTATTTCATCACTGAAGTTACAGAAAATCCCAGACTCACACTCTGACTGAGACTCACACTCTGACTGAGACTCAACACACACTGAGACTCACACACTGAGACTCACACACTGACTGAGACTCACACACTGAGACTCACACTCTGAGACTCACACTCTGACCGAGACTCACACACTGACTGAGACTCACACACTGACTGAGACTCACACACTGAGACTCACACACTGAGACTCACACACACACTGAGACTCAAACACACACTGAGACTCACACTCTGACTGAGACTCACACACTGACTGATACTCACACACTGAGACTCACACACTGAGACTCACACTCTGACTGAGACTCACACACTGACTGATACTCAAACACTGAGACTCACACACTGAGACTCACACACACACTGAGACTCACACACTGACTGATACTCACACACTGAGACTCACACTCTGAGACTCACACTCTGACCGAGACTCACACACTGACTGAGACTCACACACTGACTGAGACTCACACACTGAGACTCACACACTGAGACTCACACACACACTGAGACTCAAACACACACTGAGACTCACACTCTGACTGAGACTCACACACTGACTGAGACTCACACTCTGAGACTCAACACACACTGAGACTCACACTCTGACTGAGACTCACACACTGACTGATACTCACACACTGAGACTCACACACTGAGACTCAACACACACTGAGACTCACACTCTGACTGAGACTCACACACTGAGACTCACACACTGAGACTCACACACACACTGAGACTCAAACACACACTGAGACTCAAACACACACTGAGACTCACACACTGAGACTCACACTCTGAGACTCAAACACACACTGAGACTCACACACTGAGACTCACACACTGAGACTCACACACTGAGACTCAAACACACACTGAGACTCAAACACACACTGAGACTCACACACCGAGACTCACACACCGAGACTCACAAACTGAGACTCACACACTGACTGAGACTCAAACACTGAGACTCAAACACTGAGACTCACACTCTGACTGAGACTCACACACTGAGACTCACACACTGACTGAGACTCACACACTGACTGAGACTCACACTCTGACTGAGACTCACACTCTGAGACTCACACTCTGACTGAGACTCACACTCTGAGACTCACACACTGACTGAGACTCACACTCTGACTGAGACTCACACACTGAGACTCACACTCTGAGACTCACACACTGAGACTTACACAGAATAAAATCCATAGAATTCAAATGTTAAAAACTCTTTCTTACTCACAAACTCTGAACATTGCTTCAGAGCCCAAAACAGTTTGAGTGGCTCCAAAATCACAAAGTTTCTCTTCATGTATTTTGAGTTTTTCCTCACTTCGCTCTTCAATGTCACATCTATGACAAATTGAAATGCTGATAAAATGAAACTTGTAATACAATTAAATCGTGTTAATGAGGTGAAGGTGAAAACTGTACATTTAAAAATCATCGCACCAAATCATCGTCTTGTGCTGGTGTTTGTCTTCGCTCTTATTTATCAGACGTGACAGTTGTTAAAAGATTCATTTAGCTGCCGAGGTGTCAGAAGAAGAAGCACCTTTCTGCAGCTTGGAGTTCACATCAGAACTGTTTCCCTCTCTCTGTCCTCCTCATCATAACTGTTGTGGCTGGTTGGACGTGTCCTGGTTGGACGTGTCCTGGTTGGACGTGTCCAGTGTCTCCGAGCTCCAAACTCCATCAAACATTCAGACACCAGGTGTGAGCATCAGTGGGTGTTTCCTGTGGTGTCGACAGTGGTTGTTGAGTTGTTTTTGTCAGCCTCTGGTCCTGGTTGTAAAAAGGAGAAGGTGAGAAGTTTTCTCCTCTCTGTTCTTCTCACAGGTCTGCAGTTTTCAGACTCAGCAGTTTCCTTTTGCTGTGACTCTAAACCAGAAAATACAAACCACAATGTCTGTAAAGTGAACTGATTCTGCTCTGCTGTTTTTTTTTTTCAAACACACAGCTGACCCACCTGCTCTTCCACCGCAATCAAGGTGATAGCTCTCACCTGGAGGGGGGCGTGGTCCACCTGAGAGAGGAGACACAGACAGACGAGCAGAGGTCAGCAGAAGGATCGTTTCCTCAGAGCTCAGTCAGTCGAGCTTCCTCCTGTTTGAACATACTGTCTCTGTGCAGGAGCCTGAGGGGCGGAGTCAGATCTTCAGGTAGACTCACCTGGTCGGACTGTCTGCTGCTCTTTCTTTGTTTCATGGACCAAACAAATCAACTAAAAGCAGTTTCCACTCATTCACACATCACACGTCTTCCTTCACTTAAACATAAACATGTGTGAGTTCCATCTCATGCTGTTGATATGAAAATGCTGAACTTTGGTCTAAACTTTTCTTCTAAACATTCTTCCTAAATGTTTCTCCTGATTAGTTTCTCTTCACCTTCTGTTGGATTGTTTTCTTTCTGTCAGATTTCTTTCACGTCTTTATATCATGTTTCTGTTGACTCAAGGACGATTCACATTCTTTACGTCTGAAGGATGTCTGAAGGACATGAGAGACACGTTTATTTTACAGAGAAATTCAAACAGTGGAAAAAAAGATTTCCATCAAGATAAACATGTATTTTACTTTAAGATAAATGCAGGTGGATTAAGTGTCTCCTTGTGGCAATTTCAGCATTTTCAAATCACCACACAACATATGACCGAAGACCAGAGACACATTCAATCACAACCTTCACCAGAAATGTTCTGGGAGAAAAAACAACAAATCTGTGTTAATGAAAACACTGAAAACACAAACAGTAAACTTAAACCACGGCGTGACCTTGTGACCCCGTGACCCCCCCCCCCCTGTCAGGCTCAGGTTGGGCCTCGGGCCATGGTTTGGCAGCGGCTCCTCGGGGCCCGGCGGCTCCGGCGGCAGCAGGACGGCCGTGGAGCGGGTCCAGCTCCGTGGCTGCACTAATCCACCATTCTTCCTCTGAATGGAGCATTAGCATAAAGGCTTGGCAGCGGGAGGGGGCATTGTATTCCAGAAAATCTGTGAGCCTCTCAAATGTGCATTGTTGAAATTCACCTGTTGCCTGGGCGATGAGAATGGGCCGGTCCCCGCGGCCGGGTCCATTATGTAATGTGCCGGACTTGCGGGCTCCTAAAGCTCGGCCCCGGAGGCTCGGCCGGTCGGTGCCAGGAAGCACCGGGCCGCNGGAACAAAGAGATGCAGAGAGAGACAAGGAGGATGGATGATGGAGAGATGGAGGCTCTGAGGGGGTGGAGGAGTGGAGGAGTCTGTTTTCACTCTAATCTGTTTACTTTGCAATTTGTGTTTTCAGAGCGAGTCCATTCATTCTGCTTAACCTGACACTTCACTCACCGACAGGAAGGGTGTGTGTGTGTGTGTGAGTGTGTGTGTGTGAGCGAGCGGGCGAGAGAGATGTAGAGAGAAACGAATCTCATTCAAGCCTCCCTCCTATTGAGATGTGTGCACCTGCATTTATATAAACTGTACATACATGCATGTGTGTGTGTGTGTGTGTGTGTGTGTGTGTGAAATCTCAATTACATCCTGTCTTATTGTAATTGTGTGTGTTTATTTATTTGTGTTTGAGTGTGTGTGTGTGTGGCAGACATCTCATTTGCGTCTTGTCTTATTGTAATTGGATGCGCCTGCGTGTGTGTAAACATGCATGTGTTTGCTAAGACGTGTGTGTGCGTGTGTGTGTGTGTGTGTGTGTGTGTGTGTGTGTGTGTCATGTGAGCGTCCATTAGCAGGGTCTGGCTGTAATTATTCAGCAGTGAAGCCATTAGCTGAAGCAACAAACAACAGGCCGCCCTTCACATTCAACTTCCTGTGTCTCTGTCATCGTTCACTCGCTCGCTGTAAAGAGAGGCGACGGCGTCAGATAGAAACACACGTGTGTATATACAGTATTTATTGTGGACGCTCTTTACGATGTCCACTATACAGGATGAAATATTTATGATCGCACCACATGAACAGACGCTGTGTTTCTCTCTTCGTGTCCAGGTTGTCTCTGTCGGCTGTGTTCATGTGTCGGCAGATGAGAACAGGAACAGCTTCCAACTCACTTCCTGTTTGCTCCACGCTCTCATGAACGAGACAAAATAATCAATTCTTCCGACGTCTAGACTTTCCAGATATTATTGGACTGAATGGATCAAAATGCTGGTGATAGTTGTGGAGGTTTGAAAAACAGATTTTCACCATTTTACAGCTGATCCTTCTCCGATGGTGTGAGGGTAAATTTGGGCCTGAACACAGACTCCCAGGCGCTGCTTCCTGTGGGCCGGCCGCTCCGCCTGTCCAGCCTCATGTTCTGCTGCCTGATGAGAGTCTGCTGCTCCCGGTGTGAGGACTGACTCTGACAAAGACCGTCGGTGCAGAATCGGAGGTAAAAGCATGTTGTGGTAACTCTGCGACCTTTTTTAACTCCAGGCCATAAAACGGGCAGTAATAACTTTTCTGGAGGTAAACAATCATATATTTTTCACTGTGGAAATGTTGGAACAGTCGAGTGTTGGCCTGAACTCCCCTTGAACCTCTCAGCTTATATATATTTAATGTTGCGGTCCGAGCGGACCTGCCTGTTTCTGCGAGTTTCAGAGGAGCAGGACGCTCGCTCAGGGCAACGGACGTGTGGAGGAGCTGTAATCCGAAGACCGGCTGCCGCAGGAATCAAAGACAACCTGAGGGGAAGACGAGACAAGGTGAAGGACGCTGCAGAAACACATCCCCGGCGCCACAGAGAGAGAAAAGAAGAGCTGCTGTTCTTTGAAAGCGGCGAGCGCTGTCAAAACAGAGGCCGGTCAAACAGCTGCTTTGTCAACAGCCATTGTGGAGCGGAGCGTCTTTCTGTCCACACATCAGCCGGAGCGTCGAGGGTAAACTCCGGCGTGACGCTCGGCGTTACCTGAACGCAGCTCAGAGCCGCTGACACTCCTCCTTCACTACAGACGGCTGTTTGTAACATCGAGTGTCAGCGCTGAAGAGAAAACCTTGAGTCTTCTGTGTTTGATGGGTGAAGAGGTTGTAGCTTCACAGCAGTGCATGATGGGCCTCGCTGAAAAGCACAGTCGAGCTCTGCTGTTCGGTGGTTTTCAGTCTGAACGGCTCAGATTATCAACGTTTCATCTCTGACTGCTTGTGACACACGCTCCACAGTCATCACCTGGCTGCAGTTCACACCCGCGCCACAGGTGGCGTCTTTCAGCAGTTTTCATCTTTGGGTTTTCTGGTGCAGAAATGTTTCGTTCACTCTCACAAAACAACGATTTGAGCTTGAGAGAAGCTGCATTTTCCAAGTTCTCACGGAGAGAATTATGACTGAGGTAAAAGGAATGAAATCAGACCAGGGAGGAAAAAAGCTCCTGCTGTTGTTGGATCATATTTCATGTTTGTGAGCGTGGAGGAAAGTTCAGGCTGCTTTCAGCTGGAAACCATCAAAGCTCCTGATCTGCTGAAGTGCTTCTCCTGCTTTGTCAGTGGAGAGACAGGAGCGAGGCCTCACATCAGACACAGACACGTCGACAGGACACCTGGATTTTCAGGTGAAGACTCGACTCTGAGCTGAAGGTCCTTGAGAAAGAGCTGAAGTGTTTCCTCTGGAGAGAAGAGATGTGGAGAGAGAAGCTGCAGCAGGAGGAGGATTCAAACATGTGTCAGGACAGAGCTGCCTGTCTGACTGTCTGCCTGTCTATCTGACTGTCTGCCTGTCTATCTGTCTGTCTGCCTGACTGTCTGTCTGTCTGTCTGTCTGTCTGCCTGCCTGCCTGTCTGTCTGCCTGCCTGTCTGTCTGCCTGACTGTCTGTCTGTCTGTCTGTCTGTCTGCCTGCCTGCCTGTCTGTCTGCCTGCCTGTCTGTCTGTCTGCCTGTCTGTCTGTCTGTCTGCCTGCCTGTCTGCCTGCTTGCCTGCCTGTCTGCCTGCTTGCCTGCCTGTCTGCCTGTCTGCCTGCCTGCCTGCCTGCCTGCCTGTCTGCCTGTCTGTCTGCCTGTCTGTCTGCACAAAGACAATCAACAAAAAACAGCTTTCAACTTCCAACTTTACTTCTCTATTACAGATGATTAATTTTGCACCACATCAAACGAGCACATCTCACAAAAGTACACACATTTTAAGATCCATAAAAGTGAGGTATGAAAGAGAACATAAAGCAGAGAGAAGTGAAATAAAGACAGTAAATAAACGTAACGATCTGCGAATAAAAGCGAGACCATAAATACAACAGAGAGCAACAACAACAGTTCAGTCCAGAAGGAAACTAGTCAACAAGAGAAGCTCAAACTCAGACAGAGCTTCATGTGGAGTCGACATTTTACAGGTGATTCAGGAGAAGATCTTTGCTGGGTTTAGACCAAATTCAGGTATGAAGACAGACTTTACTGTCTTCCATCAGTTTACACTGCACAGGTGTGTGTGTGTGTGTGTGTGTGTGTGTGTGT
>JBBMOC010000513.1:0-17664 GCA_037975185.1 Centropyge bicolor
TGTGTGTGTGTGTGTGTGTGTGTGTGTGTGTGTGTGTGTAGTCATTTAAACAATACTGAAAACAAGAAAAATAAAAATATGGGAAATTAGGATCAACAACAACTCCCAGAAAACGTTAATCCAACTGTAGGAATCAGAGTATAGAAACGAGAGGATTACAGTGTTAAGACTGCAGCTTTGCCTTGGTTTTGAGGGGGTGAGGGAGGGTGAGGGAGGGTGAGGAGGGGTGAGGAGGAGGCACATCAAAGCAGACTGAGTGAGGTTCCCATGGGAGAATGAAAGAGGCCACCCACTCTGAGGCCCTGCAGAATAACAGCTTCATTATCCTCAACAGACCACAGTCCTGTGATCAAACACACGTTTTAATTTTACTTTTATTTCCCTTTATAACGTTTCATTTAGCTCCAGTTCTTATTGAAGGTATAAAAGCAAAAACGCTTTATTTCTAAGCTCACTGAAAATACAAACAGCCAGTTCTGAGGAGGTCAAAGGTCAGAGGTCAAACCTGAATGCTCCTTCCTCTGCTGTGCTGTGACACTCAGCTTCAGTGAAAAGCTGCTGCTATGAAAGTCTGAACTGTGGATCTGAAACAACACTGAGGAGGTGTCAGAACTGTTCCCACAGAAACAGACAGTGAAGCAGCAGCTCGTTGTTGGTCTGCACGCAAACATAAGCAGACTGTAATGATGAGCCTAGATCACTCTGGTTTTGTGGAGCAGGACAAACCTGATCAACATGTGTCAACAGCAGAAGGTGAACACAGCCTCACGCTGGACGTGATGCTGAGCTACCAAACATCCTGGAGTCTGTTCTGAGTCTTCAGATGTGTCCACTGACTGAAGACAGGTCTGCTGCCTCCCTGCGTTTGTGGCCTTACCTGCAGTTGATTCAGTCATGAAATAGGAGAAACTATTTAATAAATGAAATCTGGGTCATTGCATTGAAACGCTCATGTTGAATCATCAGAACAGAAGAAGAAGTCAACTATGACTCCCAAGATGCACTTCACTGACACTGACAGCCAATCACAGAGCTGCACGTCCTGCTGCTGAAGCTGAAGCTGAAGCTCAGCACTTTGAATCAGTTCACTGGCAGATTTTGGATCTGACCCTCGATCAAGTCACTATGACAATGTCTCCGTCTTCACCATAGCAACAGCAGTAGATGGGGTTTTGTAGTTTTCAGAGCCGTCCACCAAACTGACTACAACAGCTCATAAGTGAAACAAAGTGGAAAGGTGTGTTCAGGAACGTTCAGGAAATCAGTGAAAGAAGGTCTGAAACGAGAATTGAAATTGAGGAAAACTGGTGGTTCAACTATTGATCAAAAATATGTGAGAGGTGTCAAACATCTGCCAGCCAATCAGAGACCAGCAATTTTGATGTTGTGGTCAAACTACAAAGCTACAGATTTAAAATAATGCAACATAAAGGTTGTGTGTTGGAGTGTGTGTGTGTTTTGGTTCTGAAGAGCTGCAGAGAAAAGGCTGTTGTTTAATCATCCAGATGGAGCCTTTAAAATAAACTAATCCAATCTCTCAGGTTATGCTGGTTTTGATGAATAGTCAGTGGCAGCCTCTCTCTCCCTAGAGGGCTATGATTCATCCAGCCAACTGTGCAGCTGACGGCTGATAGAAAAACCAGTTCCTGTTGGGTGTGGAGCAAAAACAGGGTCACTGTCAGGATCCTCCAGGCGGAGGCTTCAGACTGAACCTGCAGACAAACAGCATGTGCAATATCCTGATACAAACAGGACACGCTAATCTTGGTTTTACTGGCTTCTGACGCTCGTGTTTAACCCATCAGACCATAAGAGGGTTCTTGGTGTCCAAAAAGCAGAGGTCATGACCTTTTTAGTAACCAATCACGGTGACACGGCACATTGGGGGAGGAGCTCCAAAACGAGAGGGAGCCACAGGAGACATGACCTTTGACCCCCCACGAGTGAGCACATCGAGAGAACAGGCCAGCTGTCCTACACATTAGACCCAGAGGGGCGACAGAGGAGCAGTGGTGGAGGGCATTTATACATGATGACACCCAGTCAACCAGCACAGAGGCAGTTTAACACCGGTCACTTCGAACTCGGCGTACGCCACATCAGAAATACAATGATCCAAAGATTCACATGGTGATGACGGCAATGTTCCAACTCGTTGATGTAACAACCTCAAAATGATACACATCAACAACAAACATGGCTGAAAGCCAAAGCAGCACGAGCGGCTCTACGGCCGAGGAGCTCATTCAGCAAGATGAGAGATCTGAATCATGTAAAAGATCAGATGAACAACAAACACAGTAAGATGTAAGAAGTGCAACAAACCGAGGCAACACAACGAACGGATTTCAGCAGCTGGAGCAGACGCAGCCGCTCGAGTGTGAGGAGAGATCGACTGACTCTGAGAGCTCTGAACCCAACACACCAACGGACTCAGCATTGTTCAATCTTGGTGCTTCTCTGAATGAGTCTTGGTGCTGACAGCCTCCTGAATTTACAAACGAGTGAGATGCTGCGTCGCGAAGCACGAACACGATCAGACGAGCTCAGGTGAAGCGCAGTTGTAATTAGTGGAGGAGTTTTGACTGTCCAGATCAGACAGGCCTGTCACATCAGACCTGTGTTTCCTCATTATCAGTGAGCGAGGTCCACAGGTAACATGAGTCCCGTGTGAACAGGACCGAGGCTTCCGGAAGTTTCACCGGTGTTGTTTTACATCTGTCGAACTCTTCCTCCACTCCTACTATTCAAATCACAATCCAGTTTATTGCCAAGTAGGTTTTCACATGTGAGGAATTTGCCTGGGTGTTCGTTTCCTCTTTTAATGAATGAGCTTTGTTCTCATTCAGAGACTCGTTTCCACGCCGAGTTCGATTGGTCGCTACCTGCTGCAGCTTGTTTAAAGACAGCGTGATGTTCAAAGGGATCACAGTTTCATCCGCCTGATCTTATCTGAATGACGAGGAGGAATGAAAGCTAAACAGGAAGAGAACGCCTTCACTGTGAAAGTCCCAGAGAGCCCACAGTCTGAAGTAAACATGGGGGGGGGGGGGGAGAGAGAGACAGCGTACATGACAACATGAAAACATCTGGACGTGTTTTCAGTCACCACACAGAGACACAGCCGTCTGACGCCGTCTTTATCTTTAACATAGATGCAGGTTAATAACAAAAAACAAACGACCAGAGAAAGTGTGAGAAGACAAAGTCCATCTTAACTCCACAGCCACAGAGCTTTGACCTTCACTGAGCAGCTGCTGACTGCAGGTATCTGCCCAGCACAGCCTCTGTGTGTGTGAGTGTTTTCACAGGAGTTCACACCTTCATCAGAGCAGCAGCTGGGGGGGGGTGCAAACATCTCACCATCAGGGGGACACAAAGCCGGCAGGGGCGCCAGCTGAGGCTGATGACCTTGTTTCTAAAACAGGAGATTAGATTTGAGCTGCCAGAGCCTGAGCTCACACAGAGACTGTGAATGACTCCCAGCGCTGCTCAGTAAGCTGAGCCCAGCTGTGCAGAGGAGACACACACTCAAAGCTTCAAGGCCACTCAGCTCCTTTGTACTCATACAGAGGTAATGCGTGGGCCCCTCTGGGACCTGCTGGGACTGAAGCGCCGAGCCGGTCTCCAGCCGACGAGAGGCCAAGAGCGGCTGCAGGAAGGCTCCACCAGGGGGAGCAGGGGGCAGGAACGGACGACCTCCCCCTGAAAAGACTGAAATTCAAATGTGGAGGATAAGAAGTGAGATGAGCCTGATACCTGCAGTGCTGGAGGAAAACTGCTCAGCCTGTCAGAGAATCATCTTAAAGTTCAAACTGAGGTGACTCAAGGAGCTGAAGTCTGAAGGGAAGCTTGGTCCCAACTGGAAACCATCTTCATCCTGATGTTTCCACAAAGAAGTGGGTCGAATTATTTTGTTTGTTTAACTGCAATGTGATCGATACAAACGTGGTGGAAGCTAAGTAGCCACAGCCGTTGTCGGTAAACGGCACGTTTGCAGTGACGTACTGACGTTTCACAGTGACGCAGTGGCGCGGCTCCAACGTGGCCCCTGACCAGTGGAAAAGAGTGCAAGGACTGAATTTGTTGTGGGTCGACTTGTCTTAATTGTGCTTTTATAAATGTAAATAATCTAAATCAACACAATGGTCTGATGTGTTTAATGTCCAGTTACAGACCAGTGGAGGAAATCGAGCTCACTCTGTTTGTTAATGATTTCATTTCATTTCCATCCATGAATCTTAAACCTCGGCTGCATGTGAGGCACTTTCACCTCACTGAAGTAGGTCAGACAATGTCCAGGGGGAATCTCCTTTAACGGGTATTCAAGTCAGGTAGTGGGGGGGGGGGCAGGGGGTGTTTTCCCAGACGGTGTGTGTGTGTGTGTGTGTGTGTGTGTGTGTTCAGGTTTCAGCCAGACCGCGGCAGGAAGACAACAGAGAGTTCAGGACGAGTCTTCTGGACCTGACAGGACGCTGCCTCCTCTGGAGTCTGAGACCAGGACTCTGTCGTCCACCGGCCCGAGACTGTCCTGTCGCAACAACACAACACTCAACACCAAGGACAATGGACACTGACAAGTCCTGAGAAATGTTCTTACTGAGCTGTGGCCTGCAGGTACAAAGGCTGAGCTCCTCTCTCTGACATCTGATCCTGGAGGCAGCGTGAACACAGCTTCCACCAGGACGTGGAGTGATGATGCTCCGTGTTAAACATCCAAACCTCTGTCTGTCTGTCCACAGACTGAAGCTGAACCGTCTCCAAGCTAACCAGCCACTCAGATCGTACTTTTTTCTTTGAGGTTTCTAAACTCAAATCAGCCTGTTTCCTGAATCTTCTACATTCAGCTCTCATCTTCTTCATTCTGTCAGTTCTAGCAGAATCCCTGAATCTGGACTGACAGGCTCATCCTGAGTCTGCTGCAGGCGGCTCCTCTCCTCTCTGGCTTCCATGTGTTGGCACCATCCTAAATGATATTTGACTCTATAAACACTCTGTTATTTTTGAACAGCCAATACAACCACCTCCTCTGACTGCGATACTCGGGATGTCAGGCCAGAATAGAAGCATAACTGGAGCACATATATGTTTACAAACTGTTTAACATTTAAAGGCCCTCAAAACTCTTTCTACTCAGTAGTCGGACTTTAGCAAGTTTTGCATCGAGACTCGACAACTGTATCTGAAACTATGGTTGTTTCCTTCAAACTAACTTTAATGAGTATTTATCAATCAACATATTAGCTCAATCTCAACATGGCCGCTCCAGAGAAGCCCCCACCAACGAACCACGGTCTCCACATGGAAGGTAACGTGCGTCAACATGTACCCACATTCAATCATAACACTGTGCCACTGTTTGAAAATGGAATCTTCTTGAGTGAAAATGCCGCTGATGTGGTGACACATGATTCTTTGTTTGATGACTCAACAGCTGCCTCTAATTAACGGCATGTTGTTCTCTATGTTCCTGCATTATGAGCGTAACCTCATCAGAGCCTCCATCCATCAGTGCCAGTCCATTACCTCAGCGCTGTGAACATGACTCTCAGCCCCCCCCATGTTTTTACCCAGCAGCCCCTCGACAAGTCCCAACATGACTGACTTACAGTGTGAGGAAGAGCCCGAACACGTCCTGCTGCTCACGACACTTCTCTTACCTGTGTAAGATTAAATCATACACAGACCGAAGAAAGTCCTTCTATTCCCTTTTTATCCCTCTGGCTGTTTACGACACAAAGCAGCTCCTTCTCCTCCACCAGCGGCAGCAATTTGGTAACATATTTACAAACTTGCTTCTTCATCTCAAGGACACGTGGAAACTGAGGGAAGGTTATTACAGGCTGCATTTTGTTTTGGTGTCATTGGAGCCGTTCAAGTCGAAACAGCCCTGCGTTAATGAAAATGTGAAGGCGTGTGTTGGCAGGTTGCTACAGCTACAGGCCAGACAAGAAGCTGAAATATGATGGAAGAAGTTCAGATCCAGCACCAGTTCATTATCATTAATTAACACAGTCCAATACATCATCCACCAACAGAATGTGCACCTGGACACATTTGATTGGCCAACACCAAACAGCTGGAGCATGGATAAGGTGAGTCTCAGCTGAGGTTTAATCAGACTCTCTGCACAGATCAATCCTCCAAGCAGAGCGACAGGGTTGAAGGTCACTGCAGGGGTTAACTACGATAAACCTGGTCAGTCACATGTCAGCTACATCAGGGTCCAGCATCATTAACATGATGCCATAAGATCACAGTGGTCGAGTCACAGATCACCAACAATCAATATATACAACCATTCCTATCATCAGAATAAGGACTCCAGCAGCTTCCACACACTCAGGACATCTGATGCAATGAAGGTTTTTTCCTCTGTGTGAAACTATGCAGAACTTAAATGACACTTTCTTCTCTTAGTGACGATGTGCACAAAAATTGATTAACCTGATGTCTTTGCTTTCTGGACTGTTGGTTGAATAAAACAGCAGCTGAAGATGTGACTGTAAACTCAGAGTGTCTCCTTCAAACAGTCTCCTCTGTCATCATCACTGTTTGGACCCACATTAAACATGGTTCAAATCTCCAAACAGCACTGCAGACAAACACGAGCGCTGCGGCTCCAGAGACAGAAGCAGGAGAGGAGTCCAGACTGTCGAGACGGCCGGGTCTGATTTTCACACCTTTGGCCTTAGATCATCTTGGTTATGGTAAAATGATAGATGTCAGACCTCACTCTTTCATCCTTGATGATGAATAAAAAGAGAACTGTTTATTCCAAAGGCTCACTTCTGTTTTGAAGTGCAGGTGCTGATGAGAGCAGGTGGATTTAACTCATTCATGTTACACTGAACCTGTCACTGCGATCAGAAGCGTTATCGAGAGCAGGGACGAGGCTTCTGACCAATCCTGACTAGTTCAATGACCTAAACATCAATATGTCAGTATTTGCATGTAGTGCTTCGGAGTTTAAATCAAGCGGCAACCTCCGGCACTGAAAAATGAAGCCAATGCGGAAGTGCAAAAAAGCTGCAGTTCCTCCAATAACCGCTAGAGCAGGCTGCAGAAGGGAGTCAATTACATTTGAGCCCCATGTTAAAATGTCCGATTTTACGACAGAAAAAAAACATATTTACAGCCTGGTTCAAAACATGGCTCTAGTCTCATAAGCTGTTTTTCTACTCCATGACAACTCTGAGGGGGGGGCGAAATTTTTTATAAGGTGTTCGTTTAAAATATACAGCATACATCATTATGCACAGTTCATAGCTGTCAATATAAGTGGCGCCACTTTGATTGACAGCTATGAACTGACGGTCTAAAGGGCGACACCCCAGCTAATTCGAGTCACTGAGTTTGGGAAAGAGATCGTCGTGGGGTTAGCCGGCTAGCAACGATATTTAGCATTTAACCTAGCTGGTTAGCCGTTGCTAGTTTGATTATTTCGAATAAAGCGGCTTTTTTCAGCGGCTTTTTTTCAGCCAATAGCGTTCATTCAGCCGGCCCATAGGACCCGCCTCAGCTCCGCCCTCGCTCCACCTCTTTGTCCATATTTGGAGTAACCGGAGGTAGGCTACCAAGATGGCTACGCACTACGATTTGCTTCATTTTTGCTCTTCAGAAACCTATGGGTGACGTCACGGACACTACGTCCATATTTTATACAGTCTATGGTTTAAATCCATCTGCTCTCATCTCATTCGGCTGTCCAGGAGCCATCGGTCGTCTCAACCTCTGACTGGGACACGAACGTGAACAGGAAATGTCCTGTGCTGAATCTCACAGCAGTTCATGCACAACTAGTGCGACATGTGGAAGCTGAGGCAGGAAGTGGCTCTGCCAGATGAGCTGCACAGTTTCTTTCATTTAAAATGACTAGTTTCAAAGTTCAGCAGTTTGATAAACTTGAGCAGACATGTTTAAAACCTGTCTGACTGTTGCTCCCGTCTCTGCAGAACGTCAGCTCTCAATCTGCACGATGCTTCTCCTGAACGTCCGAGCGAACCTGAGGCCACAGCATGTGGTCCAGAACTAACATGTTTCAGTCATAACTTCTGGAGGCCGTCCTGCTCTCGTCAGCTGACATTCAATACAACAACCAGCAGGAGCTAAGCAGCCAACTGAAGCTTCTATTAAATCATCAGTCTTCAGGAAAATAAGAGAAAAGATTGAAGCAAACATAAAACCGCTACACAAACAGGCTACAGGGAGAGCTGAGGGACAAAACAGAGAGGCACCGACGGTCGTCCACAGCAGGACTGACATGTCAGCACGTCTCTGTCTGTGCAATAAAAGACAGGAACAAAGACGAGCATCCTCGCTGTGCAAATGTACTGCAGCAACATCAAGATTCTAATCTACTCAAGTCTTCCTTTCACTTGTGAAAGACACAAACATGTTTCGACAGTCAGCTCTGCACTGAAGATTCGTCATGTTTCCACTGACTGAAATACACACACACATCTATATATATGAATATTACACATGTACATGGCAGATGTTGGGATCTCTGGTAGAATGAATGTGCGTGTTGTGTGAGACAAACGCACAAACACTGCCTGTCCTGGTTGTAACAGCTTTCATTCGCTGGTTTTACCCATTTTCTTTTTACTCATGTTTTGATCCTGTCTGTTTGTAAATGATTTCATCTGTCATATTTCTTTCAGTTTGACTGATGGATGAGTCTGCTGTAGTCTGTCAGTCTGAAGGAAACTTTTTCCCACCAAATAAACACTGTCTACAGCTCCAACACACACACACACACACACACACACACACACACACACACACACACACACANCCACATAGTAAGCCAGCAGTCAGCACTTTCACAGCAGACATGAGAGAGGACAGGTTTTTTGGACGGAAGGAAACAGACTCTCATTGGTCTGATCACCTCCACAGGCTTCAGCTCAGTTTGATCCTTCACACCTGGCTGATGAATTCATCGCTCCTGAAGCTGCGGTGACCTGCGACCTTTGCTGTTGACTTTGGTGGGAGGAGGCAGAACATAATGCTGAAACAGTCTGTTCCTCTGCACCACCTCTGCTTTAGTGCCAACAGGTCGAAGGTCAATCATATGAGGGACAGCTCCAAACCAAGAGAAAGCTCAGCTTCAAATGAATGAAGAGATATGGTGAGACACATAACATCATCTGACTGGTGCTAAAACACAGGTCCTTGACATGTTGCGCCTGGCTTAGCACCAAGATAGCATCTTGATACTCAAGATGGCGCCGCTCTAGTGGCCGACTGTTACAGCAGCTCTCGCTCACCACCAAGCTTTTTCCTCTATTTTTCTGTCTTTTTTCTTTCATTTTAAATTATTTTCCACGTGTTTTGTTCATAATCCTCAGCTCAACACGTCCATCATTGTGACAGTGTTTGAGTCGGTATTTTTAATTCACTTTCGACAATGTTTACTTCCGTGTCTGGGGCCCCCGGCCGCCCTATTGTTTACAGTCGGGATCAGCTGTTGGCGCTCCGCAACACAGCTGTGCCACCGGACGAGAGGCCCGAGGTTCCCCGAGAGATAAAGAGGAAAAGACGCGGGAGGCGTGCCGGAGCCCAGCGCCGCAACGGGAGGAGAAGATACCGACCGGTCCTCCCGTCCATCACCATGGGGAATGTGAG
Organism: Centropyge bicolor; assembly: GCA_037975185.1. Taxonomy (NCBI): domain Eukaryota; kingdom Metazoa; phylum Chordata; class Actinopteri; family Pomacanthidae; genus Centropyge; species Centropyge bicolor. The sequence continues at coordinate 9,634 of JBBMOC010000513.1, forward strand.
ATCTCTCCCAAAGTTAGCGGCGCTGACCCGACACCAGAGGGAGTACCGGGAGTGCAGCATCATGGTGTTTACGGAGACATGGCTGACCCCGCGGACCCCGGACACGATCGCCGCATTGGACAGATTTAACCTTCTGCGAGCGGACCGGACAAGAGAGAGCGGTAAGAGGAAAGGAGGAGGGCTGGCAGTGTTTGTGAATGATAGATGGTGTAACTCTGGGCACATCACTATTAAGGAGCAACTCTGCTTCAAGGACATTGAACTGTTAGCCGTTAGCATGAGGCCATACTATCTGCCTTGGGAGCTCTCGCATGTTATCGCGATAGCTGCGTATATTCCCCCCTCTGCTAACGCCGATGCGGCCTGTGACGTCATCCACTCTGTCACGGGCCGGTTGCTGACTCAACATCCTCAGGCCCTCCTTCTCCTCTCTGGGGACTTCAACCACGCCTCTCCATCCTCCACACTGCCCACCTGACCCAAGACATCACCTGCTGCACCAGAGACAATAAGATACTGGACCTGTGTTATGCCAACACCAAGGAGGCATACACCTCATCACCCCTTCCTCCCCTGGGAAGATCAGACCACAACCTGGTTCATCTCCAGCCTGTGTACAAACCTCTTGTACACAGGCAGCCAGCTGTGTCCCGCATAGTGAAGCGGTGGTCCGACGAGGCTGACGAGGCTCTGAAGGACTGCTTCAACACGACGGTGTGGGAAGAACTCTGTGATTCTCATGGGGACGACATCAACAGTCTCACTGACTGCATCACAGACTATATGTACTTCTGTGTGGATAACACTGTACCCACCAGGACTGGACAGTGTTTTTCCAATAACAAACCCTGGATTAATCCTGACATTAAGACTCTTCTTAAGGAGAAGAAGAGGGTCTTTAAGTCAGGAAACAAAGAGGAGCTGAAGGCTGTGCAGAGGGAGCTGAGAAGGAAGATCAGGGAGGAGAAGAACAGCTACAGAAGGAAGATGGAGGAACAGCTGCAGCAAAAGAACATCAGCGGAGTCTGGAGAGGCCTGAAAACTATCTCTGGCCACAAGGAGCCTGACTCCCAGGCTGCGGGGGACCTGAAGTGGGCGAATGATCTGAACTTATTCTACAATAGATTTAGATGTACATTCAGTACATTTGTACAATACTGTTCTTTATGTAACTCCACCCACTGTGCAATACTCGACCAAGTCAATGTGCAATATTCTGTATTTAATATTTAATATTCTGTATTTAAGCTGTCATTTCTTACCTCAGTTTAGGCCCATTGTGTATATTTACTGGTCACATATTTTTATACTGGTTGTACATTTTATACTTCATATTTTACATTTCATATCCATAGTTGAAATTGTAAATAAGTCATGTAAACCTATGTATACCACCTTTTTAGACTGTTATTAATATTAACTTAATATTTTTACTGCTGCTATCCCCTGTGCTGCTGTGACATGTGAATTTCCCCACTGTGGGACGAATAAAGGCTTATCTTATCTCTTATCTTAAGACTGGAACTGCCAGACTCACCCCATCAAAGGTGAGAAACTGCACCAACAGGTCCAGAGTCTACAGGTCGACCAACACAGAAAGTTAGAGGCCAGTATCAACATCAACATGGGAACTTAAAACATCCAATTACAATGTCAGCTGAGAGCAGTGTTGTTACTCCTGACCTAAACAATCTTGACAGGGATCCTTCGATTGGATGTTAGAATCGTGACAGCAGGGTGAACTGGAACAGTTCTTCTCCCCATGTCTGAGGAACCACTGCACTGTTCTACCTGGGACCAGGCTTCTCTTCTTTCCCAGTGATCACTGAGAACAGTGAGGACTCTGGTTCCATTCAGGGGATAATAAGAACCACATTCAGAACCAAAGCAGAACAAGCTGTGACGCCTGTTAACTCCTCTCTGATTGGAGCCAGAAAACCGTGAACGTCTGAGAAACAACCACACATATTTTCTGTCAGCTGTCTGAAGAAGACACAGTGCATTCTGGGTGCAGAGAGCAGGACAGGAGACGCTCGGAGGCTTGTGAGGAGGAAATGAAAGAGAGAAGGGATGGATGAAGGACTCAGACAGAGCTAATATCCTGTTACTGTGCAGCTCAGGTAACAGACAGACCAGTGTCCAAACTCTTGCCTCAAACATAAAGAGCTTTGCCTCGCAGGAACACTGTCACCAAAGCAAAGCCTGGAAACGTGTCAGTGCCAACATCACCTCCTAAAATCTGGGGGTTTGATGTAGACGTGGTGTGAACAGAAAGTCTGTCTCACAACAGAGCTTCAAGGACACTCATTCTCTGGTGTTGGTGTGTTTTCAGATATGTGACACTAAGGTGAAGATCTCTGACCTTCAGACGACCAACAGAAACTGTTTTAGAGACTAAACAAATGATCCATTAACTAATCAACTGATTACTAAGACGTAACTACAGTAGAGTTCCTCTAAAAAAATCTGCAGTTAATGTCTGATGTTATTGAACTGAGTTACATTTGAACTGATATCAACTAATGATCAGAGTCAGACGACGAACAGGAGACAGTTTAGTGTTGGCAGCACTGTAGCAGATGAACTTTACTTTAAGACCAACACAGAGGAATGTTTGTGTGTGTGTTTCTTCAGAGCTGTCTGAAGTGAACACACTTCATCACTCAGACCCTCCCAGCTTCAGCACATCTCAATACAAGTCATGACAGAGTGAGAGAGCCCGACTTTTCCCTCATTAGTGGAAGCAGGAGGTGAAGTGAAGGTCGCCGGTGAGATTCCCGCCTGGTCCCGGCCTCATTACACAGCTCAGTGCACACACAGCGGGGCCACGAGGGGCCGAGAGGGGCCCAGCAACACCAAAGCTAATCAAGAGTTAAAAAGGCTCCTTTTCACATTCAGATGCTCAGAAAGTTCCAGCCTACAGACAAACATTACTGGAGCATCAAAACCATTAGTCAACTGGTGGCTGTATTTCAGTTAGAGAGTGGCACAGTTCGGATGACATTCTCATCCATAGAGAAACCAACAAGAAAAGCCAACGCAGAAGTGCCAAAAACTGCAGTTCCTCCAACGGCCACTTGAAATAAACATTTACAGCCTGGTACAAAAAAATGGTTTTGGTCTCTACAGTTTAATTTTATCCTTCATGACATCAACTCTAAGAGAAGTGAATTTTTATAACTCACTTGTTTAAATTATATTATACACACATTATATAAGGCTTATGTATAATAAAGGGCATGGTCACTCTGAGTGACAGCTAGCCGCTAGCTATCTACTAGGTGTCCTCTGAGCTAATTCAGTAAACCTGATCTCTGTACTGCGTTTGGGGTTGTTGATCAAGTTTGTGGGCAGCTGTAGCTCAGGAAGTAGAGCAGGTGTCCACCAGTCAGAGGGTTGGTGGTTTGATCCTTGGCCCCTGCAGTCTATGTGTCGAAGAGTCCTTGGGCAAGATACTGAAGCCCAAACTGCCGCCGATGGCTGCTCCATCAGCAGGTGAATGGACGTCGCTTTGGATAAAAGCCTCTGCTAAATGAAACTGTAGAATCGAAGATAATTTTTCAAGCAAATACCAGATAAATAACATGGCTGCTGTGCTGTTAATTATACAACAGTTGTCCAAAAAGCCTTAACTAGCTAATTAGCCAGCTCATTGGTTAGCCTGGGTTAGTCCTGGAGCAAGATGCCCAGTTTACAGAAAGGATGTCATCTTGTCTAGGTTTATAAAAACATGCTACTGACAGTGTTTAACAGCAGAAACATTATGTGGGAAGACTCTGGGAAGAGCAACACACACAAGCCCAGTGTGCGTGAACGGTCACACCTATCTTCACATACATACATGCAACAGCAGGATCAAATCATCTCGGCTCTTTTCTCTCCTTTGTCATCGGTTTTCTCTCTGTGAGTCTTGCTGGTGTTTGTGTTCCTGTATTTGAGTCACAGATTGTCAGTGTCGGTCATAAAAAACCTGAGAGACATTTTCATCCCTGCAGGGCTGCTCTCATCCATCAGTGACTTAAAAAAATAAAAACTACTTAAACAGTGAGGAGATACACCTGGTTGGCCACACAATGAACACACTTACACACACACACACACACACACGGGCAGGCACCTACCTGCAGCAGCTATGCAGCCTCTGGCTAATTACTCTGCTCACATTTTTTAAACGCCTCAGTAACAGTGTGTGTGTGTGTGTGTGTGTGTGTGTGTGTGTGTGTGTGTGTGTGTGTGTGAGCCAGACTTGTGGTCTTGCTCACTCAGGCTCAGTCAGATCTTTAAAGTAGAGCAATGAATGAAATGACAAAGACACTAACAGAAAACATTTTGCTTCTGTGAGGCGACACCAAGACTTGAAGCTGGTAAACTGAGATGTTTGTCTGACTGGATCATAAAATATCTGAAAAACACATTTTCATTCATCAAAGGTTCCCGTAGCAGTTCCCAACCTCAGGACTCTACAGACAATAATATGAAAAGTCAAACAAAACTCAAACTCTAATCCTTTCCAAATAATACCAACGCAAACAGTAAAAGCACCTGATAAAGTCACCGACTAAATCTCAGAACCGACACAGTTCAAACCTGAGAGCTGAGGGCTGTGGAGCCCGGGGAGCAGAGGGGCGTAACCTGCCTCCATCTTGGCTCCAACATCAGACTGTTTGTGCCCCTGCAGGCCTCAGGCCAGCTGCCACACAATGACTGTCCCAGCGTTACACAGCCTCAGCACAAACACACACACACAGAGCAGACGTTCAGATCACACATCAAACTTATCAACCTCTAAATATGAATATCTGAGAAACGTCTCTACACACGTTGTCAAAGCTCTGACTGCTCCTAGCTCCTCAGTCTGGAATCATGTCTCTGCTCAAGTTCTTCTGTGAGTCTCTGGAGGGTAAAACAGCGTCAGTCTGTCCAGGTTTGTTCATGTTTCTGCTCAGGAACAGGTTTGTTTCTGCTTCAGTTGGACAGAAAAACACAGGACTGCAACACAAGTGTGACATTATTCCTGTGACACGATCCACATCTCAAACATTCATCGGCGTCTTCTTCACACACTTCAGCACATTGATCTGTCCACAAAGTGCCTCTTTACCATCTCCTGACATTCCAGGAATTCCAGGACCAGAGAATTATGTTCCACGACCTCCTTCAGGTCCCTGAGCCGCAGCTTGAGAACCACAGGTTTGTCTTTTCTTTCACAGCACAGAACAAAACCACTGTGACTGAAAGAGTCATCCACTTAGACTCTAAACTTTTTAAAATGAACTTCAACTATGAGAAAACAGCTCTCATTTTAACAGTGACAAAAAAGCCAAATATGAAAGAACTGTTGACATATTTCTCGACATCCTGCAAACACAAAGATGAAACTAACTGCAGCTGAAGTTTAAGTGTGTTTTACTGTGGACATTAACATTTTTCTGATTCTGGATGCAGCTGTGTTTGCAGCTGCAGAGAGAAGAAACAAACAGACCTGCAGCTAAACCAGTAGCGGGAGCAGAAGGAGGCTGCGGCAGAACGAGCAAGGCACTTACCCTGCGTGGCCGGAGTCCGACTCCCACTCCTCTCCGAGTAAATGTAAAGTCATCCAAACAACAAAGACCGGGACGAACTGAGCACCGCAAAGAAGCTCTTCAAATCTCTGCACAACAGTCAGGCTGAGACAGAAGAGGAAGAAGAGGAGAGACAGCAGAGACAGACAGCAGAGCTGAGAGACAGACAGCTGAGAGACAGACAGCAGAGCTGAGAGACAGACAGCAGAGAGACAGACAGCTCAGAGACAGACAGCAGAGCTGAGAGACAGACAGCAGAGAGACAGACAGCTCAGAGACAGACAGCTCAGAGACAGACAGCTCAGAGACAGACAGCTCAGAGACAGACAGCAGAGCTCTAGCAGGGAGAGTTAAAAAACCAGCATGTTCGCAGAGAAGCTGCCTGACAAAATATCAGGCTGCAGGCTCAGACAGCTCCGCCCACAGGAGCTCCCTCTCTCTCTGTGTCTGAAGCATGAGACTCTATCAGATTCTCTGAGTTCACCAAACAGCTGTTCACACACACACACACACAGAGTCAGTGTGTTGGCAGCAGTTTACAGGACATTCTTTGGACAGCAAATCAAATCTTTAAATAGTCCAGAAGAATCCTGGTCCACCACAGTCAGAGCTGAACAACAGAGTCCTGCTTTACAGCTGTTACTTAAAGAAAAACTTTTTTTTTTTTTTTTAAATATCATTCTTTCAGTAGTGTTTCTTATGTTTTCAAATTTGAACCATCACATTTTGGTCAAGGGTCAAAAAGTTTTAGTTTCCAGCCCTTCTAAAAAAGGTTTCTGCAGGACGATGGTACATATCGGGGGGGGGGCTTCAGCGCTGTAAACACACACACACACACACACACACACACACAAACCTATATACATATATATATATATATAGGAAAATAATAAATAAAATAAATAAATAAATGAAAAATAAATGAATGACTTTAAACCTGACGAAGCTGCCTCTCTGTCTGAAGAATGGATGTATTATAATCTTAGCATAATACTTTATATTTATCAAAGATGACATTGCTCAGATACTGTGTTTACAGCTTGTTCTGCTGCCCCCAAGTGACAATGAAGAAATAACAGAATAAGATGAACATACAGAGAATTTTTTTAATTATTTACTTTAATATTTACTATCAAAGAAACTACTGATTTTTTTTTGTCATTTTTTCCATTTTACTATTACTTGGTCAATAAAATGTATCTATTATTATGGATGACCTGATCAGGGTTTTTGGCCCACTGCAGAAACAGGTATTGACTGAACAGCAACACACTGAAAGGAAACTGCTGAGCATAAAGTTTTAGTGTCTAGAACGAATCTTTTGGACACAAAGAGAAAATCTGAACAAGGACAGCTTTGAAGTTTTAGGAATGCAGTTATTTTCCAATCGGTGCTCAGTTATTTTAGAAACTTCAGTGAGCTTTCAAAAGCTTTTCAAAGATCCAGGGTCAAGAAATTCACTCACCACATGGAAGCAGAGCCCAGACTTTTCATTCCAGGAAGAGAAAGTCCAACAGCTCAAAGTGCAGCTGTGAGGGACACAGACATGAATCCTCCTGATCCAAGACAAACCAACACGTCTGAGACATGTTCTGCTGAGTCTGTGAGGATCAGGCTGCCTTCATGTTCCTCAGGTCTGTGACCACAGCAGCATCGACACCACCACTGCTCACCGGCACCACACAGGAGAAAGAGAAACCCTCAGAGTGTTCATCTGCACTGCGACCAGGCTCTGATGGACAGCGGAGCCGACCGGCCGTCCGGACTGACATCACCGCAGCCGCAGCTGATCTGCCCAAATGTTAACAATGGCACAGGTTGACAGAGACAGTTTGGGATTATCCAGCTTGTTCATGGGATTTGAATGCGACACACATACGTCAGTCTGCTCTTGTTTCCAACACAACAGGCAGCACGGTCCGTCTGTTCTTACGCAGGTACATGAACAGGTGAGGCACTGAAATGTTGAGCAGCAGCAGACTGGAGGGAAACACACACACCTGTCCTCTATGGAAGCCTGAACACTGGAGTCAACCAGCTGTCCCCTCAACCCCACACGGCTCCGTGCTCATTTCCTGAGCAGCACGAGCATGACGAGCACAGGACAGTCCATCACGCCACAGGTGTGTCCATGTCTGTCTGTGTGTGGACAGTTTAGTCACAGGCCTCTCCTCAGGTGGCAGAGTTACTGTGGACATGCAGCATGACAAACAGATGAAGACAGACATGTGGAAGCAAAACGCTCACTGAAACATTTCCTGTCATCTTCAGTCTTATCAAGGCATGTGGAGAAACTCAAGCCGACCTGGAAACACAGACAGATATGTTGCCACTGTTCCGAGGGTTATTGTTATATCTGCTAATGCTGAGTGGCCGATGGTCCCCTAACAACAGTGACCCAGTGGTCACAGAGGGGCTCTGAGGGGCCTCTGGGGAGACAGCATGAGGGGCCATCAGAATGAATGAATAA